>CATIWO010697702.1:0-15987 GCA_949673435.1 Macaranga tanarius | reverse complement strand
TACTAGGTTGTTGTTTTCCAAAAATTTCTTTTACGCTTATATTAGGTGCATAATTTATTAATTCTAAATATTTTTCTCCACTAAATTTTTGCTCTATATATTTTTTTCCTATATTAATATTTTCTTGTTTAATCAGATTCTAATTCATTTGATGTAATGTTTGTATATAGTTTCACTATAACTTATTTCTGAAAGATCTGGTATAACTACATATCCTTCTACTTTTATTTGGGCATTCGTTTGCTAAATGTACTTTTTCTTTACAGATATAATATTTACATTTTGATTTATCAATTTGTTTATTATATCTTTTCTTATATTTTTTTTTTACTATAATATGGATTTCTATATTTTTTAAAACGTATTTTTCTATTTTTTCTTATATTTATGTTTTCTATATTTGTATTGATTACAACCATAATTTGGGATTAAGGGAAATTTTTTACAATCTAAATTTTGTTTCTCTTTAGTTAGTTTATACATTAATCTAGTTTCATTTAATGCTATACATTCTATTTCTAAGTACTATTGTGTAAAAGCTATTCTAGTTCCTAAAAAATCTTCTGGATGTTGAATTTCAGAATATTTTGTGCTATTCTTCTTCCCCAAGGTGCTAGTAGTTTATGAAAAAATAAACTTAAATATACTTTATTTGTTGGATCTATTTTAGTTTTATGTGATATTCTTCAAATTTACTTGCATATTCTTTAAAATAATTTATATCACATATCTGTAATTTTGCTAAATATTGTTTATATGTATCTTCTGATATTATTACCTCTTTATATGTAAAATATTTTATTAATAGCCTTTCATATTCTCTTACTGATTCTATATTAGTAGTTGCACTTTCTATCCCTACTTTTTCTTGCTTTGGTAATTGCTCAAACCAATTAGCTAATATTCGTAAAAGTATTTGTTGTAATAATAATCTTGACTTTGTTACTTCTAAATCTCTACCTATGATTATTGTAGAATTCATTCTTGCCCAGTTTTTTTTTATGTCTTTTGTCATATTATTGAAATTTCTGGTTGTTCTAAAAATTCAAATGTCTCTTGTTCTTCAACTATAGTCTTTTCTGTTTCCCTTTTTAAGGATTCTAATACTGATAATCGACTCCATTCTAAAATACAAATATTATCTAAAATATTATCTATTATAGTAGTCATAATAAAGTAATAGTCAATATTTCTTTTACTAATAATTCTATTCTATATTGTTGATCAACCATTTTTTCTAAAATAGATGTCAAAGTTTCTAATTTTCTTTATTTTCTTGAATTACTAATAATTTATTATACATACAATCACCTAAATTAGTTATCATATCTATTATTACATTTTCTGCTCCACTTCCTTTTATATTATGTGATTTATGTGATTCTTTATAATTACAAAATAATGTATTTGTTTCAAAATCTCTACAAATTTGTTCATTATCACTACTCATTCCTATTAATAAATGTTCATATTTTCTTTTCATTTTTCTGAATTCTCTTTAATTTCTCTCCTTAACCATTAGCTCTGATTCCACATATTTAAACACATAGGATAATAAACAGACAAACTGTTTATAGACAGACACACTGCTATTATCACAGATAATACAAATTTAATGAATCAATACTGTGATAAAATAAAATCCATGCATGTTTAAATAAAGGATCATAAATGGAGAGGGAGGAGAACTTACAGAGATAGCTTTCTACTCACAGAGAATTATTGATAACATATAATTTTTATTGATATGAAATTTTTCTAATAAAATGTTTATCATAGTACTAATTATAAAAACATTTTAATAATAATTATCTATTAGAAAATATGCTGAAGAATTAAAATTTTTGAATAGATAATTATTTTTATTATTGTTATTATTATTACTATTATCACAATATTTATCACTTGGAGAGAATTATAAGTTTGAATACATAAAAATAAAATGATGATATTATCACTAATGAAAGACACTGTAGAAAAAAATAATAAATGATAGAGAACTTAACCCCTAATTTTAATAAACTAGCAATTGTATTAATAGGAGAGAACTTGTATTGTATTAATGTCATAAGATCAAAAAAATAAAATGATGATATTATCACTAATGAAAGATACTGTAGAAAAAATAATAAATGATGAAGAATTTAACCCCTAATTTTAATAAACTAGCAATAAAGTTATATAGTAAAGAACAAATTTTAGACTTAACAAAAGAGATAAGAGGCTTGAATGTATATATATCATTAGTATTTACTCTTTTTTGCCACATCATAATGATTTTAAGCATTTTACATGCTTCACAACTTAGGGGTGTAATCGAGCCGAGTCGATTCAACACACTGCTAAGCTCAAGCTCGACTCGACTCTTAAACTCGAAGCTCGAGCTCGAGCTCGAACTCGATCGAGTTTGTTTTTTTGAAGCTCGAGCTCGACTCAATTAAATGATTCTTATACTCGAGCTCGACTCGATTAATTATATAAAATTTTAAAATATATATTAAAACATTTAAGCTCGACTCGAGTTCGAACTCGACTCGATATATAACTCGACTCGGTTCGATAATATATTATTGTAATTATATTAAAATAAAAGGATAAAATGGTAAATATACACAAACTCGGTTAAGCTTGATCAAGCTCGATTAAGCTCGCGAGCCTATCGAGTCAAACATTAAGGAGCTCGAGCTCGACTCAACAACCTACTTGAGTAGCTCGAGCTCGAGCTCGACTCGATTATTATCGAGTCGATTTCGAATTTTTTCCAAGTCAATCCCGAGTAGCTCGCGAGTCGGCTTGACTCGGTTACACCCCTATTCACAACTAAAATCACGCGCAAAGAGATGCTAGCAAATTATAAGTCAAATATAATCAATCTCTATTAGATTAAGAGTTAAAATAGGTACAAAATAGAAATTGAGATGTGTAATAGGTTAAATTAAAAGCTGAGAAATGAGATAGGTTAAATTGGTCAAGTTCAAAGGTGAAAGTATGAATTCGGCCAAAATATTTTTCAAATTTTTATAATTTATTAACAACTTAATGTCTTAATTATTTTTTAATAATAATTAAGTGTTATAATTTGTATAATAATAATAATAATAATAATAATAATAATAATAATAAAGTATATGTAGCATATTTTATAATGAAAAAGATTATATTACTTATGATAAATTTATTTTTTTCTTTTAAAAATGACAATATTTTATTTTAGTTGTTAAAATCATAATACAACTACAAAATAAATATCTATCAAAAAAGTTATTTAAACTATTAATGTTATACTAAAATTTCAGTTTTAATAATTATTAACCCTACTAAAACTTAATTAAAAAGAGAAAGTGAAATATAGAAACAAAAATAGATAAAAAAAATTTCACTAATTAAAAACTTTATGAATGATGATAGTTAAAATTTTACACTTAATTATTTTTAATTGTTAATTTTTTAGTAACTAAAAATAATTAAAAGTTAAATTATAAATAAATAAAATTTTAATTTAATTTAAATAAAATTATTTTTATTTTAAATAATGTCAATAATAATATAGAATTATTATTATTATTATTTATAATATAACCACTAAAAATTTAACTGTGATACCCCTCCCCACCGACACCCACGTCGGACAGGCACACAATCTGAACTGTCCAGCACGGAGTAATAGCGTGAAAAGATACCACTTCTAAGTTAGGTTTACTCAAGACTATCATGGTTACTTCATTTACAACACGGGGTTAGCAGCAATTATGCTACTCATTTGAAAATCTCAAGAGCACAATAGCTTTAAATACATCATTCAACAATATCATTAGATGGCAAAAAACACAACTCAGTAGAAGGGATAAAATAATGTGTATATATATATATATATAAGTAAATAATGTACATAGCTAGTGCTCTGCAGTTAGGGAAGACTAGGGGAAAGGGGCTATCAAAGTATTTAAACATGATATACCAAAAGGATCAGAAAAGCCCTATCAACCCTAGAGGGTGGTAGCCTAGCTACCCTAGGACAAGCTGCTCATATGCACACTCTAAAATGGCAGCTACAATCCTCATTTTCATCCCACAACTGTCAAAAAGTAAATGGTCAGCAGCAATAGTAGAAACTAGGTCCAAGTCAAGGAGACTTAGACCCTAGTGGTGGTCTCATGGCACACTGTAATAGCCGTCAAATACCTATCTAAGAACTTGATCCTCTGCGTCTGGGATCGGTACTCGGTTGCTATAGGCTGAATAGAAACTCAAAAAGATAGATCCACATCTGCATCATGACGGATATAGTAGACGATCTCCATCTCATCTCCCTGTATGTCTAGGGTCTATGTGACCCAGTGTATGATCATCTATATACTATACATATGTACAAGGCGGCTAGGCTGAAAAGAAAATAATTTTACAAAAGGGAATGAAAAGTGTTTCTATATGAAACACTCAATGAGTTGACTAGATAACACACTCCTGGTAGCTAAATAGATAAACATCTCAAATAATAATAAAGATAATTTTAAACCAATCAATATAAACAGTTAAATAAAGTAGAGTAAAGTTAGTTGAACATAATTGTATACCAAAGAGTCAAGCCATAGGCTTATTCAAATATGTATATCAAATCATTTGATTCATTTAAACAATATATAATCAGGTTGCTATCAATTTGGTGGGTACCAATTAGCACATTAAAGGTTCGAGCCAAGTATGCATACCACTATCGTAAATCACTCAGAGTAGCCTCATACGCTTTCATAATCTTATATCACTGTATCTTGGATACATAAAATAATATGAGTTGATGTGTCCCAGACACAATCTTACATCTCATTGAACCCTACTATACTCCGGGCACGGTCTTACTATAACCCTTTAATTAATAAATCATTTTCACACATCAGTAACACATTTCACTAGTAAATTGCAATCTCAGTCAAGTAGGGTTTCTTAGAAACAATTTATGATTCAAGTAGTTCTCATCAATTTCACTTTCAAAAACACTTTTGCCTCCAAATTAAGCAGAGACGTCACCCTTACATCTATTAAGGCACTGCCTATACAAGTTTAAATAGCTGAGGTGCCACCTTAATAGCTCCTAGAGGCGTCACCCTTAAATTTAAATCAAAGAGGTGCCACCTGATAAAAGCATAGAGGCGCCGCCTTTTACCTATAGAGGCACCGTCTTTTACCTATAGAGGCGTCGCCTATGTGCCTCAGAGGTATCGCCTCTTGGACCTTAAAGGGACTGAGGTGCTGCCTCTATACATAGAGGCGTCACCTTTTTACCCTATATAACATTCACAAAATTCAAAATTTTAAAATAACTAATGAAATCAATTTAATCAATCAAAACCATAATCAAATCATTAAATCAACTAAAGTAAAATATAAGGTTTTGAAGAGGACAATCCACTCACCTACGTCATTGATTCCTCCCTCTCCCTACTATTTTCCTTCTCGTGCTCACGTCACAACTTCTAGACGAGCTCATAAACTTCCTCTGATTTCCTTTTTTCTTTTTTTTTTCTTTTCTTCTTTGGTACCAAACACTACTAGAGTGCAGTGATTTGCCGACATATTTTAGCAACGGTCAAATTTTCATCTCTAATTACCAACGGAATATATTTTAACGATGAAAAAACATTTTCGTTGCTAAAATCTTTAAAAATTCAGGCGCCACCATTTAGCACCTAAATTAGCAACGGATTAGGTTAATCTGTCGCTAAATCTTATTAGCGATGGATTAACATATCCGTTGCTAATTAGCGACGGATACTTTGTCCATTGCTAATTAGCAACGGCCTTTTATGTCATCACTAATTAGCAACTCATTTAGCGATGGAAGAAAGTCTGTCACTAAATGTCTCTATATAAAAAAAACCTGCAACACATCAACCAATAGCTGCCCTCTCCCCCTCACCTCCTCTCCAACGATGTCGTCTCCCCTGTCGCCAACCAGTCGCAGGTCCACTGACACTAACCAGTTGCTGATCCACTGCTGCCGCCAGCCAGCCCCGCCTCCAGTCTTCTCGCCCAGCTGCTAGCCTCAACACGGCATCACCTTCCTCCTCCCTCTTCTCCACCGGCATCAGCGTCGGATCTCTGCTCCACTAGCGTCAGCTTCTTCTCCAACTGCTGCTGTCTCCTTTGCTCCAGTAAGTCTCCACCGGCTGTCTGTTGAATTTGTTTGAATATATATTTTTTTTGTTTGAATAACATTTGATTGCATAAATTATGTTCTAATTAAATGTGTTATTATTTTTACAAATAATAATTGGATAAATTATGTTCTAATGATAAATGCTTGAATAATTTTTTATATTTATTAAATTATTTTATAATTGTTTATGTGATATTAAACACATATATTATACTTTAATTATAAATTAATTAATTAATATTTATGTTATTTATACTATATGATTTTATTTTAATATGTTATGTTTTGCACTACTAGAATAATAGAAAAATATTGATAAATTGGTAATTAAAATCACTAATAAATATTAAAATAATTTAAATTTTTAAGAAAATGATAGGATATATGAAAAAATAAAATAAAATAAAATAATTAGTTCAAATTATATTTCTATTTATACGTACAATTGAAATAAAAATTCATATTTTATAAAATCATATAAATTTGAAAGTTAAATAATTTACAATTAACAATTAAAATATAAACTTAAATAGTTCAAACTTCAAGTTCAAATAGTTTAATCTTGAAATTAAAAAATAAAATAAATTATTGATAAACTAAAGTTAATTTTTGTTGTTAAATAAAAATATAAAGTATCAAATTTTTCACAAGTAAAACAAGTTATTTTTTATAATTTACACAATTTTTAGAAAATAATTTTTTTTTTACACTAAAACATGTTATTTTTGTGAAAAATAAAACTAAATTTATTTATTGTAATATATATATATATATATATATATATATATATATATATATATATATATATATATATATGTGTGTGTGTGTGTGTGTGTGTGTTTATTTATGGAGATAGACATTTTTTTTTGAGATAAAATGCGATGATATAAAATACATGTTATCAATTTTTTTTGTTCAGTTGTGATGTTTGTAGAATTATTGGTGTTTTATTACAGGATTGTCCCTAATTTACTAGGGAGATATTTTTATTTTAGGGGAGGTTCTACCGAATTTTTGGTAGAATCCTCGTAATTTTTATGGTTTGTATTTATAGGTGGTATCATTTTTTTTTGAAGATTGTATACATTAGGAAATGCATTCTTATTTTATTTTTTTATTCTTAATTATAGATTTTTTTGGGAGATAGCTATTAGTCCTAGTTTGGACTGCGCGTCAGTGAGGTCTAGATCATACCATAAATTTTGCAGACCAGTAGATTTAGATACTGTTTATGTAACACATGTTTGAATTTATTTATACATTGTACATTTTTTTATATATAAATTAACTTTATTATCATGTTAAAGTTGTGTTGTAAATGTATTTATTTATATTTTTTTATATGAATATTTCATTTCTATTTTAATTATAATGAATGTTTATATAATTCACAACAAGTACTCTCATATAAAAAAATTCAATTATTATAGATGAAAAAAATTAGGAATTAAAAAAAAATTAATTACAAATTACTGACGGAAATTTTCCATTGGTAATTAAAAATGCTATCGCTAATTTCTGACCAAAAATTCAAACGATGGGACCTTTTATCGACGCCCTATTAAAAATTTAGAATTTCTGTCGCTAAATTACCGATGAAAATTCAAAATTCATCAGTAATTATTACCAACGAGGTTTTATCGACGGATTTTATTCCATCGGTAATGACTATTACCAACGAAAATTAACGATTTAGCGACAGATTTTTCCATCACTAAATCGTTAATTTCTAGTAGTGAAATGATACTAGACTTCATTTCTTTGAAATTTTCTTTGTTTGCAGAGGTGAGTGAGTCACCTCTCCTCTCCTCTGCAAACAACACGTCCTCCACCATTTTTTTTTACAATATAAATATTGGAGAAGATGGGCGATTAATGCCCAAATACACAGTAGTCCCCAAACATAATTATTTTCAATTAAGTCCTTCAATCAAACTTATTTTCTATACAAGTTAGTCCTATCCAAATATAATATTAAATATTCAGGTACGGACCCGACAATTTTTTAAAAAATTTCATCCTCAAAATTTGAGAACGCTTATTTGACATGTTTATCTATTTTAATTAGTTTAAAAAAACACTACCACATCTTCTCATATCTAAATCGGCATCAACAATTTGAACAGTGACTTTAAAAAAAGAAAGAGAAAGAATAGATTATATAAGAATAAGAAAATTTTAGTTGCACACTGCACTTGTTCCTCATAGATGACCAATTAGGGGTACCTTTGCTATAACAACAAAAAGCTTCAAACAAAATAAATGATTGATTTCTTCTTCTTCCTCCTCTTTAAATGTGATGATACCCACAAGATGTTTTAAGTCCTGAAGATATGGCCATTTATTAAAACTTACAGGTAAGAAAAGGTGGCAGTGAGAAAACAAGCGCTTATGCTCCAGGGGTAATTAAGTAAACAAATATCTTTTTACCGAGATAAATGTTTGCGATAAAAATATATTGGCCAAAAACTCCATTTCACTCCAGAACTTTACTCTTTTGACTTATTGCACTCCTTAACTTTCAAATTTGCCTATCACACATCTGAACTTTAGTATGGTGCCTACATCACCTCTGATTTAGGGTGGGATATAGTGTGTAAATAATGGATGCTAATGTGTTAAAATATGTCAATGTGAACACACATGTCAAATCACATATTAACCCTTTTACTATTATAAGAAATTATAAGGTTAAAATTGTAAATAATCTATTAACCTAAATCACTAAATCTAAGAATCAAAGGAAGCTTCGTTCAAAAACAAATCAAAGAAATCCATCTCTGAATGAACAAAAGGGTCAGCTCGTAGTTGTTTATCAAGCCTATTATAGCAGCTGAAATAGTAAAATCATGAATCATTAAAATATTTCTTTTTTTCTTTTGTCATAAAAATCATTAGAACTGAGAATATGTAAAATAATGCAAATAGGAACTTAATAGCAGTAGTAACAAATGCCTTTTTTAACAACTTATCCGTTGCAAGAATAATCCTAAGCAAAATAAGTAAATGCAAAATCCCAAACACCTAATAAAATCAAATTATATGTATAAGGTATATATAAATCAATTTATTTCAAAAATCATTCACCATAGACCATAAAAAAAGCATCAGATTTGATTATATTGCACATGGATTTTAAGAGCGAGTGGACAATCACTCTGTTTAACTTAAAATATTTGTGTTGTTATTGAGGGAAAATCATTTCTCCATTCCTTTCATCTTTTCTTCTTCTATTGCTTACAACATATCATCCTCCCTCATACTAAATTCCTCATTGGTTTCTACTACTTCTCGTATTATCCACTATTACCTCCCTATCCCCTAACCACTCCTTCTTCTATCACCATTATCGGTGCTTATTCCCTGTTACTTCCACCTCACATTCTTTTCTTATTACTTCAATAAACCGATAACACCCACTTAATATCAAATCCATATAAGAGTTGGAGAAGTTGTTATGATTTGGTGGTAAACGGTAGTGGATCAGGTGGTGAACATGGTTGGAAAAGAAGTTGAAGAACGAAAAAAAAAAGAACGGTGGTTATTAAGTGTTGGGAGAGATGTAAACAAGTGAGTAGTTATGATTGTTTTTGGAGATAAATACATAAATAATGTATTTTAAGGAAGTGGCATGATTTTACGAAAGAAGGTTAACGGCATAGTCCACGGGGTGCATAGATGCCTATGTGCGCCGGCAATATGCCAATGCACAAAGCATTGGAAATGCATTGCATTTCTGTATTATATATTTTAGAGTACTCAATCTACTTTATATATAATTTATGTAGTGGTACAGTTAATAGGACTGGATGTTATCGATGCCACACCTTCGACAAATATATCGAACAATACTATGTCCTAGATCTGGCATCTCTTGCCTAAAGCATGATGAAAACATTCACCAATTCTCTGAATATAGTTATTCAAATTATTATTGTAATGCAAGAAGCTATTGCTCACACATAACTTTCATATATTTCCCCTATGTCAATCATGGCCGATTTTCAGCAAGATTGAGCATATACCAAATTCATCGAGCCAACTTCATGAAATTTAAAATTTGGTCTCTCCATTAAATTTGTCACATTTTTATGGCTCTCCATAAACAATGGTGATTTATTGAGGTGTTTTCTATTTTTTATGAATTTCTCTATTTTTTACCTTTAAAAAATTAAACAAATACTTAACATGCTCAAAAACATTTTGATTTTTTTTCTATAGTAGGTTGAATTGTTCTTAACATCTCTGAAAAAAATCAAATCAAAATTCATTAAATTGAATTTTTTAGGGGGTATGATAAGTGAAACATAGTGATGTCTCTTGCTAGTACAGCCCCCTGTGCTCCTTATACTCTTTAGGGGGTGCAACATGCCTCACCCCGGAGCCTAGGCAATGGGGCATGTCTAGGCACTTTTGGGCTTCGATGTGGCATGGATATTAACCCCCAACCCCCTCCAATGCCCCGGTCGGATGTCGAAAGAACCCGGGCCATGCTAGGCCGCCACGCCATGGCTTGGGCCCATTTACTACTTGAATCTAAAATGAGACAAGGCCCAAACCTTGTCATATAATGTTGACATTATGCCTAGGGGTGGAAGCTTGTGGCACAACTATGGCATGGAGCTCAAACCTTGTCAACGATGCATTTCGACTTCCGCACATACTGAGGCTGGATGCTTGCCTTAGGCTTTGGGCGTGTCAAAAGCATAAGCTTCACTATAAGGGAACATCATTAAGTTATAGTGCTTGAGTGGTGGGGTGGAAGCTTGTAGCACAACTATGGCATAGGGCCTGAATCTTATCGATGATGTATGCTGGCATCGGTGTTTGCTGAGTTAGGGAGCATGCCTTATGCTTGGGTGTGCTAAGAGCGGATGCTTCACTATGAGGGCACATCATTAAGTTGTAGTGCTTGAGCAGTGGGGTGGAAGCTTGCAACATAACTGTGGCATAGGGCTTGAAACTTGTCGACAATGCAGTTCCTCATGTTTGTTCCTTATTGTCCGATTTGTCCCTCATCGGTAATGATATCATTCGCACCCAACGGTGAGTGCAGTAGTTCCATTTGGTGTTTCATAATAGGAATTTTATGCCTGTTTTAGGTTTCTGTTCGTTGATCAGAATTGTTGCACCATGTATGTGAGTGGTGGCATGATCGTTTAGGCTGTCAGGCTCTATACTCGAGCATCGAACTGATGAACCTACGGTCTCTTCATTTCTAGCCTAACTGCAAATTGTGCCTTGGGCCTAAAGATGTGGTTCCTTTATTTCTTACCTACGTAGACGGAATTTGAAGTTATTTTTGTCCCATCTTTGCTTTCTGCCTCTTTTGGTGTATAAGGCGAACATCGCAGTGGCTCCCATAGTCTAAGCACGTTGATTCAGCTGCTATGGCCCATGGAAGTTGTAAGACCTGCAACACATGGCCTCAAACTTGTCCAACATGTGTTCCAATTAGAAAGAAAACAAAATTCTTTTAAGAACATAACTACATATCATGCACCTTTATACTTCTCACATAAACCACATAAGTATGCAATGTACAATAACAAACCCAACAACATAACTCATACTTATACGAATATGGCTTAAAACCAATAAAGTATAAACCTTTATATTAATATATAAAAATTAAGTTGTAAAATTCATTTAAAAATCATGAAAAATATTTATTTATGAGTCTAGTTTCATTTTTAACTTGAATCACTCAATTTGGAAATGTACAAAATTAGTTATAAGGTTTTGAACACTTAAAGGTCATGCATGGCAAATAGCAAATTAATATGAGTAATAAAATGTCTGGCCATAATTGACTATTATAAAGGTGGATTTTGGAAATTCTTAAAACATAAAAGTTGTAGAGGACTCTTTAAAGTTTCTATAACTTTAAACCATACCTCATTTGGAGGTTTGTAGCTTAAGTGATGGTCAAAATACAAAGACCTCAGCATGTAAAAGGAAGGCTGACCCGTGCCGAGTTGGCACAAATTGAATTGAGTCAGCACCCTTCATGCCGAGTCGGCACCTTAAGTCATAAATATAACTCAGGATGGTTCATGCTGAGTTGGCACTGGCTCACAGAACTTGACCCAACTCGACTGAAGAGACCATGCTACACTCTTTCAGCCATAACTCCCTCTACCAAACTCAGATTCAAGTGATTCAAAAAGCTATAGAAAGATAATTCAAAGGGCTATAACTTTCATAAGGCACAAAGACTAAATTAATTTATATAAATTGACTAAAATTCCCTTGAAGTAAGTTGTGATGTTAAAACACATGACTTAAACTCAAATCAAGCTACAACAACACACTCTAAACACACTAATCCACACCAAACATCTAAAACGTCACAACAAGATATATATACATTCAACCATGTTCAAAATACATTAATAAATGCTTTATAACATCCCTTTCAAATACATAGCTCATCTCAAACTCATATGCACACTCAAAGTGCATTTCCAATATATCTTTACATATAACTCAATACTCAACACATCAATACAAAATGCATGAGGTGCATGCTAATGAATGGATTGAGGATATATCACCAAGCACACCTCGAGTCTCCAGAAGTCACAAGCCAATCAAGCTCCAAGCTCTTGCTAACTATCTCTCGAAAAATAGTTGCAAAGGGGTGAGCTTGCGACTCAATAAGCAATTACTAATATAACAATATATATATCAATTTTCAAGAACTAATTAAGTGATATATTTATATAACAAGTCTTTACTTGTTTAAGTTACACATATAATCATGCTTCCAATTCCAACAAATAATAATCATGTATAGCCTTTATGCTAAATATATACCAAATTCCTATACACAAGGTATACAAGAATTCACTTACCTTATCAAACCATGATAAGTACATACCAACTAATACAAGTCACAATTATGCCAAATATCAAGTAATACATATCAATTATGCAATATCATATTAATCACAAATTCATTCATTATATCACACATCAATTCATAACCACAACCATGTAAAACAATAATCATATAAATCACATAGAAATAGAACTCATTCATTTATATCACACATTATATTTTTGGTATCCGGCCGGAACCACCTCACGTGCGCATTTCTCACAAGTGGTCACATACTGAGACTATTCGCCTGGCTCAGTCCCAGTCTTACATCCTCACATATATATATATATATATATATATATATTGGGCAGCTATACGCCTGGCTCAGCTTGACCATCTCACATGTCATCTTTTTCACATGTGACCACTACTGAAACTATTCGTCCGGCTCAGTTCCAGACTTCATATTAGTAAAGGCTATCCGCTCGGCTCAGCCTCACTATCATACATTTTCCTCACCATCTGGGACTATTCCTCACACAGAGATCCCAAATCTATCATCATTTCAATTCTCAATTCACATTTCATAAATTTCACATTCTCATTACAATCTCACATTTCATATTCATATAGATTCATTTCAATTATCTCACAAGAGATACTCACATCTCAATCACATATTCCATATCACAGTTTCAACTTACAATTTACAGTGCATCATATTTCACAAATCAATCATATCATATGCCTCATACCTCACAAAGTATATTCACATCTCAGTTCGATTCACCATTTTCATTATATACATATATATATCATTCAAATCCTCATCATATATATATATATATATATCACTTTACATTTTCTTATTAAGCTCACATTCCTATATATATATATATATATATATATATATATATTCATGGCAACATAGTCACTTCCTTAATTACCATTCAGCATCTCATCATATACACATACACTTATTATTCATATGCTCATATTTAATCATAATCCACAATTTAACATTCTCATTATATACATATGCACATACCACTTCGTCATTTATAGCATTCAAGTTATTTTTCATTCATAAGGAATAATACACATATTCATCATATTAATAATTACTTAAAACAAGTCTTCTACTCCTCCACACATAAGGCTCCATTACAAATTGGGCTCCCATATCCTTATTCAAGCCTACATACAATTTATTCGTCAATACATATAGCAAGAAAGACTCTTTCACTCAAATGTAACTATGAGCATCTGATGCTCTAGGTTCCAGGTCTCCAAATAATTCACTAACAAGTCCAAAAATCATGAAAATATTCCTGGAGCAAGAAAATGAGTCTCCTAACAATTTAAATTGGAATTTCTCAAATTAGAAATGTATTGAATTAATTGTGTATTTTTAAGTGAACTCGGGTAAAAATAGAGTGCTGCAGGAGCACCAAACGTTAAGGTGTACTAGTCACCATAAACAGTAGAATTTAGGTTTCCTTAAAATATAAGAGTTATAGTAGACACTCTAAAGTTTCCAGAACATTAAAGCTCATTTAAATCAGAATTGTATAACTCTAGCTATGACTAAAATAAAATCACTGATGTGCAAAGAAGACTCTACCCAAAATTTAACATCAACACCATCAACTCATATAAGCAAAGGAGATGTAAGACTTACCGAAATTATACTTCCACAAGCTAATAGACCTCCTAAAGCCTTCATTGTCCTTGCTAAAAGATTTACAAATGGTCAATTTCCCTAAGCCAAGCCATAGATATATATATATATATATATATATATATATATATATATATATATACACACACACACACACAAATTCTTTAACCAATATATATATATATTGGTTAAAGAATTTGTGTGTGTGTATATATATACACACACAAATTCTTTACACACACAAATTCTTTAGCCAATCAAAACTCACCACTTACCCCCTTTTACAACTTTCCTTTATTAATGCTTCTTATCTCGTAGATAAATATCAACTCTTATTATTATTAATAATAAGCTAATATATATATATATATATATATATATATATATATATATATATATATATCTCACTTTGGCAAACTACCACTTTCCACTCTACACCTGCCTCTCTTTCTTGGATTTTTATATAACAGCCCTCAACTCTCTTTTTGTTACAACTCACTCCATTACTTCATTGAAATTTACACCCCTCTCCACTAATATACTCACACACAATTCTATACACAATCCATATCTCCATCCCACGAACAATACAAGGTACGATGCTTGAATATTGCATATTTAGTGCAGGTGTTACAATTCTCCCCTCCTAAAAAAAATTTTGTCCTCGAAATTTAGCTCTTGCTACTATTAGGAAATAAATATAGATATTTCTTTCTCATTAATTCTTTCACTTTCCATGTCACTTCTTTTGGAAATTAATAATTCAACTTCACTTTCACTATAGGTATTACCTTGCACCTCAATTGCTTCACTTTCCAGTATAGAATTTCCACTGATTCTTCAACATAAGTCAATGTATCTCTATAACCTACACAACATCATGTTTACAGTAAATTCTAGGTAACCTATAACAAAGTTCATAATAATCTTTTTCCATTTCCATTCTGAAATTTACAAAGGTTGTAATTTACGTGCAGGTGTTTGGTGTTCAGCTTTAACTTACTGATAAGTCAAACATCTCATAACAAACTCGACTGTATATTTTCTCATTGTTGGTCTAACTTGCAAAGTAGCTAGTAAATGTTCTCTCTCAAGCTCAACTACAGCATTCAAAGATCTCTAAGCCACTAAATTACTCATATTGTAGCAAATCAACCCAACATAACATTCAACTATCTTCCAGCTCAAAGCATCAGCAACTACATTCGCTTTCTTGAATGGTATTCTAAAGTACAGTCATAGTCTTTCAATAGTTCTATTTATCTTCTTTATCTCAAGTTTAATTCCTTCTCGATACATAAGCTAAGTTCAGTTCAGTTCAATTCT
>CATIWO010697543.1:0-10123 GCA_949673435.1 Macaranga tanarius | reverse complement strand
TGTGATTCAAATTGGAAATGAAACTAGACTCATAAATAAAGAGTTTTAATGGTTTGGAAGTAAATTTTTCAACTTGGCTTTTATATAATGTTCATAAAGTTTATACTCTAGTGGTTTTAAGCCACATTTGTATAAGTATGTATTTTGAGGTTGGGTTTGATGTTGTTATGCATTACATAATTATGTGATTTGTGTGATGAGTGTATATTTGCATGGCATATGGTTATGTTCTTGAAAGAATTTATTTTCTTTCTAATTAGAACACGTGTTGTGGTAAATTGAGGCCACGTGTTGCGGGTCTCACAATTGGAGTTGAAGGAATTGAAGAAGCAATTAGAAGAATTATTAGAAAAAGGATTTATTAGACCAAGTATTTCACAGTGGGGAGTGCCAGTGTTATTTATGAAGAAGAAAGATGGAAGCATGAGATTGTGCATTGACTATAGGCAATTGAATAGAATAATAGTAAAGAACAAATATCCTTTGCCTAAAATTGATGATTTGCTTGACCAACTCAAAGATGCCTCTGTATTTTCAAAGATTGACCTGAGATCTGGTTATTAGCAACTTCGGGTATCAAAAGCTTTTATTCCTAAGACTGTATTTAGAACTAGATATGGGCATTTTGAATTTCTGGTAATGCCTTTTGGATTGACTAATGCACCAGTGGCTTTTATGTCTTTGATGAATAAAACATTTCAGCCATACTTGGACCAGTTTGTTATTGTGTTTATTGATGATATACTCATCTATTCTTTGAGTCAGGAAGAATATAAAAATCTCCTTTAAGTAGCTTTATAGATTTTATGGGAGAAAAAGTTGTATGCCAAGTACAGTAAATGTGAGTTTTTAATAGAAGAAATAGTATTTTTTGGGCATATTGTGTTTAGAGAAGGAGTAAAGCCCGATTCATCAAAGATTAAAGCTGTTCAAGAGTGGGAACCTCTTAAAAATATGACAGATATTAGAAGTTTCTTGGGATTAGCTATGTATTATAGAAGATTTATGAAAGATTTCTCCGCAGTTGCAAGACCTTTAACTACTTTATTGAAGAAGAATGCTCCATTTTGATGGAATAAAGCATGTCAATGTGGTTTTAAAAAGTTGAAGGATGCTCTTATTACAGCTCTTATACTTACATTACCAATGGGAAATGGTGATTATGTGGTGTATATCGATGCTTCAAGACAGGAATTAGGATGTGTACTCATGTAAATCGGAAGAGTCATAGCCTATGCATTGAGACAATTGAGACCACACGAGATGAATTACCCGACGCATGACTTAGAGTTAGCCGTAATTGTACATGCATTAAAGACTTGGCAACATTACCTATACGGGGAGACATTCTCTATCTTCACAGACCATAAAAGTTTAAAGTACATTCTAACTCAGAAAGAATTGAACCTAAGGCAAAAAAGATGGATAGAGCTGTTGAAGGATTATGACTGTACCATTGAGTACCACCTGGGAAAGGTAAATATGGTAGCGGATGATTTGAGCTGAAAAATAGTAGAATGCTCACTGAAATAGTTTATTACGACATAGGCAATCTAGTGGCTTTGAGGAAAATGAATGTTATACTTGATATTGAAAGAAATCATTTATTGGCTAACTTACAAGTTAGACCATCTTTGAGAGATCAAATTCAAAGTGTTCAAATGGAAGATCCATATTTGAAGAAGATGAAAAAAAAAGCTAAAGCTAGAACCAATTCTCAATTTATAATCATGGAGGATGATATATTAGTGATGGAAAATCGTGTGTATGTACTGGACAATGGAGAGTTAAAGAGGCAAATCATGGATGAAGCTCATTCTGCTCTTTATGCAATGCATCCTAGAACTACAAAAATATACCGAAACTTGAATCCTTACTATTGGTGGCTAACAATGAGGAAGGATGTGGCAGAGTTCGTTGCAAGATGTTTGATTTGTCAGCAAGTCAAAGCTGAACATCAAGCCTCTGTAGGAAAATTACAACCGTTGAAGATTCCCGAATGGAAGTGGGAGAAATTACAATAGACTTTGTAGTGGGGTTGCTTAGAACTTTTAGAAAATATGATGTCGTATAGGTAATAGTAGACAGATTGACCAAATCTGCTTATTTCTTACTAGTTCAAACAAGCGACTCTCTAGACAAATTATCTTCTTTGTATGTTGCCGAAATTGTGAGATTACATGGAGTTCCATTTTTAATAGTGTTTGACAGAGATCCCATATTTACTTCGCATTTTTTGGGGAAGTTTGCAATAAGCTTTGGGAATGAAATTACATTTCAGTACGGCTTTTCATCCTCAAACAGACAGACAATCTGAGAGGACAATTTTGACATTAGAAGACATGATGAGAGATTATGTGCTTGAGTTTAAAGGCAACTGGGATGACCATCTACCATTGATCGAGTTTGCTTACAACAATGGTTATCATTCCAGTATTGGAATGGCTCCATATGAGGCTCTATATAAAAGAAAGTGTCGGAGTCCAGTGTATTGGGATGTTGAAGGATTGAGACAATTAGAAGGGCCGGAGTTGATTTAAGAAATTGTCGATAAAATCCAAGTAGTCAAGAAAAATCTCAAAGCGGCACAAGATCGACAGAAGAATTATGTGGACTAACACTGAAGAGAAATGGAATACCAAGTAGAAGAAAAGGTCTTTTTAAAGGTGTCACCCTAGAAAGGAGTTTTAAGATTCAGCAGACAAGGAAAATTGAGTCCGAGGTACATTAGACCTTATGAAATTCTCGAGAGAATCGGACCACTAGCATATAGATTGGCACTACCAGTGGAGTTATCAACGATTCACAATGTATTTCATGTGTCCATGTTACGAAGGTATTGATAAGATCCAAGTTATGTTCTACAAGAGCTGGAGATAGAAATTTTTGAGACACTAACCTATGTGGAAGAACCAGTGAAAATTTTAGATCGGAAGGTGAAGCAATTGCGAAACAAGGAGATACCAATAGTGAAGGTTAAATGAAGCTATCATTCTCCAAGAGAAGCAACATGGGAAGTGGAGGAATAGATGCGACAGAAGTACCCATATTTATTTCCTGAAAGTGAAAGTGGTGAGTCATAAATTTTGAAGATGAAATTTTTATAAGGAGGGGAGAATTGTAACACCTGCATTTTAGATGCATTATGCATGCATAGTAATTTCTTGATATGTGGAGTAGAGTTATGAGTTGTATTTATGTGGGGCATGTGCATTTTGGTAGAGAGTGGTATATTTGTAAGATGAGTTTGGACTTATTTGTCAAAATATAAAGTTATGAATTTTTGGGTAATAATCTAATTTTAGTAAGGGGGTGTGTAGAGATTGGTGATAGTTATTATTATTTTATTTAGAAATAATAGTTGATATTATCTATATTATTATTATTATTATTATTATTGTTATTATTAAGATATTATGATAATATGTAATTATGGGGAGAAGACTAATTTGGGAAAATGGTGTATTTTGATTGGGTTATATTTTATTGTGAGTGTGTGAGTATATGTAAGTGTATATTTGTGTGTGTGGGAAGAAAAGTGTAGAGAAAATTGAGAAGAAGAAGAAGAAGAGAAAAAATTAAGAGGCTTTGGGGAGATTGTGATTATTTTTCATACATCTAGCAATCAAATTGGGGAGCTTTATAAGATCTATAAACTTGTGGGAGCATTATTTGGTAAGCTTTGTGTTTATTTTTTATTTATTGAATTAGGGTTGGTTGTTGTAATTTTCGTGTCATGTTTTCTTCATGCATTAGTCCCATTGTTTTTACTATATTTGGAGTTGCAGAGCTCTAATTTAAGCAAGGTTTGATGCTTTAAAAACTTCAAAGTGTCTTCTACAACTTTTATATTTTATACTAGAGTTGATTTTATTGTTAAGACTGACTGGCACAGCCTTACATTTTTGTGCTCCTGTTGTTAACTCTATTTTGTCCGGATTTAGTCAAAAATCCATATTTAATTCTATGTACGTCCAAATTGAGAAATTCCAACTGGAATTTGTTCTAGACTTATTTTGTTAGCCTCAGTTTAAATTTCATAATTTTTGGACTTGCGTAAATTAGATTGGGACACGTTGAATCTTGAGCACGTAGAGCACTAAGTTGCATTTGAATGCAAGTGGCATGGTAGTTATATGGTATTGATGTATGAATTGTGTGTAGGCATTGATAAAGAAAAAGATGGTACCAATCAATAGGAGAGCTTCTAATTTGAAGGAGTTGAAGCACCTTATGTAAGTAATTAATAATATAATGATATATATGTTAAATTCTTTTGAATATGCAAAATGCATTGCTATGAATGAATTAAACTAGATATGTGAAAATGTTAAATTGTGATTGAGTATGATAAGAAATGAGAATGAATGAAACATGTATAAATGTGTATTATGAGAAATATGAATTATGTGGAATGGATTAATTAAATGTGATGTGAAGTGAGGCATGTTTATTGAATGTGAATTGTGCACGCCTATATGGATTACTTGAATGATGATGAGAATTGGTGAGGAATATTTGTGATAGTAAGGCTGAGACGGGCGTATAGCCTTCACTATTTATAAAATCTAGAACTGAGCCGGACGAATAGTTCTAGTAGTAGTCACATGAGCAAAAGATGAATTATGAATGGGCAAGCTGGGATGGGTGTATAGCTACCCAATAAATGAAATGTAAGAATATAAGGATGTGAGAACTGGGACTGAGCCAGACGGATAGTCCTAGTATGTGACCACTTATGAGAAATACTCATGTGAGGTGGTTCCAACCGGAAACCAAATATTGATATTGTGTTATGTATGAATGAGTTTTGTTTTCATGATGATATGTGAATGTGAATTTAATATGATTGTGATGTGTATTAATAATGTTTAAGTATATCAACTAGGCTAGTATATGATGAGCATAAATGTTATATGTATGATTTGTATGTGTAGAAATATTGATTGTTAATCAATTTTTATATATGTATATCACTTAATTAGTTCTTGAGAAGTGATATATGTATAGTTATATTAGTAATTGTTTTTTGAGTCGCAAGCTTACCCCTTTTGCAACTATTTTTCAGGAAATAGTTAGTCCGAGTTGAAGCTTGCTTGATTTGTGATTCCGGAGGCTTGAGGTGTGCTTAGTGAATTTGACCCCATCCTCAATATGTGTTAGAAATGCTTTGTATTATATGAATACTTTGAAGTTATGAAATGTTGAGTTGAGGAAGTTTATGGTAGTGTGCATTTTGGCATTGAGAATGCACTATGTGTATGCATTAGAGAATGTGTTGTGATGTACATATGTATGACTGTGACGTTGTTTAATTTATATATATAATTTGGATGTGCCAATTATGAAAATTTGTGTGAGGATCAATGTCCAAGATGTTTTAGGTGTATGCAATGCATATAGGTCGAGTTAGTGCAGGTTTTGGAGCAGAACAGGGGAGGGGCTGCCACCAGTCATTGGCAGGCACTAGTGACTGGCGAGCGCCAGTTCCTCTGGCTGCTTTAAAGTACTGGCGACCACTAGTGACTGGCTAGTGCCAGTGCCCTGGGCTGCAAGTTGACACTGGCAATCGCCAGTGTCCTGTAAAAAAAAAATTTACTATACATACAACTATCCAATGGTTTTACTTATTTATATTTATGTTTATTATATTGAGAAGTATTTATGCACATAATGTATTGGTATTTATTAAATGGTTTTCAAATTTGTTTTAATTTATTATTTCAGACACATGTATGGTTATGGTTGAGGCCTTGTATTGCGGGCCTCACAAAGTCCACATTCAATATTTATATAACACAATGCAATAATGCAAGTTAGTTAACCGGCCGGTGTATCCTCACACGTTTCACACACGAAGCACACATTTACTTTATTCCTCACATAGTTTATATTTTTCACATATTTATTATTAGTGGCCATTCCTGAGACTCTCTGCCTAGCTCAGTCTCAGATCTTACACGTTTATATTCCTCATACATTTATCATAAGAATGGCCACTTCTGAGACTCTCTGCCCAGCTCAGTCTCAGAATTTCACAATCAGTGGAGGCTCTTTGCCCAGTTCAGTCTCCACACATAAATGTTTTTCTCACATTCCTCACATCATGCCATATGCATATATTTCATTATTTTCACAACATATCAAATTGCATATGTGAAATTATAATATCACAATTCAACATCCCTTTTCATTTCTCATTTCTCATAGTGAATCACAATTTCTCTTTCTCACAACAACATATTCATATATATATATTCATCTTTTTCATAATTCACCACATCATTTTCTCAATTAACCATTCAATATTATCACTCACAATATATACATACATATATATATATATATATATATATATATATTATTCTTACCATAATCAATAGTCAACACAAACCAACATAGTCATGTAACTTTAGTTATATGAGAATTATTATATATAAACATTATATTAATAATTACTTACCTCAAAGCTTCAACTCCTTCAAAAGCAAAGCTCCCCTAGTGAGTAGTATCTCCAATATCCTTATTAATGCTTACACACAATTATACATCAATACCACATAGCAAGCATGACTCTTGTACTCAAATGCATTATACATCAATACCATATAGCAAGCATGACTCTTGTACTCAAATGCAACTAAGTGCAACTACATACTCAAGATTTTATACATCCAAATAGTTCACACACATGTCCAAAAATCATGAAAATAATATTAAAGCTAGACATATGAGTCTACTTCCAATTTCAATTAGAATTACTTAATTTGGACATGTATGGAATTAATTATGGATTTTTTTATTAAATCCAGACAAAATAGAGTTGACAACATGAGCAAGAAAATGTCAAGCCCTGCCAGTCAATCTTAACAGCAAAATCAGCTCTAGCTCAAAACACAAAAACCATAGAATACTCTCTAAAGTTTCCAGAGCATTAAACCTTGCTCAATTTGGAATTCTACAGCTTTAGATATCACTATATAACCATCACATAATAAAATTCATAAACCAGCCTATACGTTACTGCTAGCATGTTTGATGCATAAAGTTCATGGTGCTCTTAAGAATTATAGACATCTCTTAAAATCACAAAATTCATACATACTCTACCTATATGGGTCTAATTTCATTCTCAACTGAAATCACATAATTAGCATATGAAGAGAATTAATTATGGAGTTTTAAGTCCACTCGGGTAGAACAGGGCATCAGCATGAGCAATAAAATATTTGGCCTAATTCGGCACTCTTAACAGCAGATTCAATTTAAGCATGAAACATAAACATTTTAGAGGACTCTTTGAAGTTTCCAAAAAATCTAACCATACTCAAATCAGTGCTCTATAGCTCAAGTTTTGGGCAAAATAAGAAAACTGAAAACAGAGGAGGCAGAACCCAAAATTGCAATATAAAAACCTAACTTCAAATAATCACAAATAAATATATGGATTACCTAATTGATGGTCAAACAACTTATAACTCTTCTAAAGCTCCCCAAAATTCTTGCTAGGTGAGTAGAGAATTCTCAAAATCTCTCAAAGCTATCCAAAACCCTCTCCTCTTCCTCTCTATACTTCTCTACACATAACACACATATATACACCCACACAAACTCTATCCAATCAAACATAACCATTTCCCTCCCTTAAGTCTTCTTATAATAATTACACAACCCACCATTAAATATATATTTATCACATAAATGTCACTAATATAATACTCTAATAAATATAATAATATGCTCTAATAAAATATACCCAAATATCATCACAAATATCTACTTAGCCCCTTATTGATATGGAATAAATTCACCTTAGCCCAAAATTTTAGGAAGGTGACAATTCATGTAACACCCGCACTCAAGATGCAATGTTCAAGCATCGTACCTTGTATAGTTCGTGGGATGGAGATGTGGATTGTGTATAGAATTGAGTGTGAGTATATTAGTGGAGAGGGGTGTAAATGTCAAGGAATTAATGGAGTGACTTGCAACAAAAATAGAGTTGAGGGTTGTTATGTAAAAATTCAAGAAAGAGAGGGAGGTGTAGAGTGGAAAGTGGTAATTTGCCAAAGTAAGATATATATATATATTAGCTTATTGTTAATAATAAGAAGAGTTGCTATTTATCTACAATTTAAGAGATAAAGAAGCATTAATAAAGGAAGATTGTAGAATTTGATTGGTTAAAGCATTATCTACAGTTTTGATTGGTTAAAGAATTTGTGTGTGTGTGTGTGTGTGTGTGTGTGTGTGTATATATGGTTATTTAATTTGTTATTGATGGTTATTATTATTATAGGATATTATAAAGATAAATATCAATTACATAGGGAGACTTTAGTAGACATTTGGTATATTTTTATTGGCCAAGTGTGTATATACATGAATTTGGTTAAGTGTGAGTGTAGGGGGAAGCTTTGTAACTGAGAGAAAGAGAAAGAAAAGAGAGAAAAAGAAAAGAGTGGCTTGGCTTAGGGAAATTAATCATTTGAAAATCTTTTAGCAAGGAGTGTGAAGGCTTTAGGAGGTCTATTAGTTTGTGGAAGCATAATTTTGGTAATTCTTGCATCTCCTTTTCTTATTTAAGTTGATGTTGTTGATGTTGAATTTCGGGTAGAGTCTTTCCTGCACATTAGTCTATTTGTTTTAGTCATATTTAGAGTTGTAGACCTCTGATTTGAGTAAGCTTTAATGTTCTGGAAATTTTAGAGTGTCTTCTATAACTTTTGTGTTTTGAGGAAAACCAAATTCTATTGTTTAGAGTGACTAATATACCTTGACATTTTGGTGCTCCTGCAGCACTCTGTTTTTACCCGAGTTTGTTTAAAAATGCATAATTAATTCCATACATATCTGATTTGAAAAATTCTAATTAGAATTGTTAGGAAACTCATTGTTCTTGATCCAGAAATATTTTCATAATTTTTGGACTTATTAGTGAACTATTTGGAGACTTGGAACCTATAGTATCAAGATGCTCATAGTTGCATTTGAGTGAAAGAGTCTTTGTTGCTATATATATTGATGAATAAATTATGTGTAGGCTTGAATAAGGATATGGGAGTCAAATTTGTAATGGAACCTTGTGTGTGGAGGAGTAGAAGACTTGTTGTAAGTAATTATTAATATGATGAATATGTGTATTATTCCTCATGAATGAAAAAAAACTTGAATGCTATAAATAATGAAGTGGTATGTGCATATGTATATAATGAGAATGCTAAATTGTTGATTGTGATTGAATATAAGCATATGAATGATAAGTGACTATGTTGCCATGAATATATATATATAGGAATGTGAGCTTAATAAGAAAATATAAAGTGATATATATATGATGAGGATTTGAATGATATATATATATATATATATATATATATATATGTATATAATAAAAATGGTGAATTGAACTGAGATGTGAATATACTTTGTGAGGTATAAGGCATATGATATGATTGATGAGTTATGATTGATTTGTGAAATGTGATGAATTGTAAATTGTAAGTTGAAATTTTGATGTGGAATACGTGATTGAGATGTGAGTATCTCTTGTAAGGTGATTGAAATGAATATATATGAATGTGAAATTTGTGAAATGTGAATTAAGAATTGAAATGATGATAGATCTGGGATCTCTGTGTGAGGAATAGTCCCAGATGGTGAGGAAAATGTGTGATAGTGAGGCTGAGCCTGGTGGATAGCCTTCACTGATGTGAAATCTGGAACTGAGCCGAGCGGATAGTTCCAGTAGTGGTCACATAAGAAAAAGATGAAATGTGAGATGGGTAAGCTGAGCCGGGCGAATAACTACCCAAAATTTTAGGTGAGGATATGTGAGGTTGTGAGACTGGGACTGAGCCAGACGGATAGTCTCAATATGTGACCACTTGTGAGAAATGCGCATTGTGAGGTGGTTCTGGCCAGATACTAAAAATATGATGTGTGATATAAATGGATGAATTATGAAAACCCAATTGTGTTATGTTATTCAATGAATGAGTTTGGAATCATGAGATATGGTATGATTATTAATTGATATGCTTGTGTTATGAATTAAGTATGCTCTATTATGTAAGTTGAACTTGCATACCTTGTGTATATAGTGGAAATCAAATGTGTGTTG
>CATIWO010697482.1:0-10545 GCA_949673435.1 Macaranga tanarius | reverse complement strand
AGCAGAAAAGAAGGAATAAGAAATAGGAGAAAAAAAGAAAAAAAATAATTAAAAAGAGAAAATAAAAAAAGAAAAAGAAGAGAAAAAATAAAAAAGAAAAAAAGAAATGAAAAATGAGGAATAGAAATAATAAAAAAAAATAATCACAACAAAAAAATGCAGCCAAACAGGGAATAAAGAAAATGGACAAACTTAAAAGGCAAATAAAAAAAATGGCACTCTTAAAAACATAAATGGTATTCGCGTAATTAATTAAAAAGGAGAGAGTATTTTGTATAAATAATTTTTAAAACTAAGCTATTTATGTAATTATTTCTAAAAAAAATATCAGCCCCAGCCCAACCTAAATTAAATGTGTTATCCGTTCGAACTCTATTTTAAATTTCGACCAGACAAATTCGAAGACACTAAAAATATCAGCCCCAAGTCCAACCAACCCATTGTCGAAAGAAAAAAAAACAACCACAAAAAAAAATAACATATTTACATCTGGGATTTTTGTAAATAAATATGGTAGAAATTGAAATCATAAAAATAAAATTAAACTATCACCTCCTTCTTTTTTTTTTTTTTATTCTTTTCTTCTCTTATTCATAAAAATAAATTTTGTTTTGAATTTATAATTTTTTATAATTTATTTTTTTTATTTATATATTTCCTCTAAATCTCAAATCTAGTTACAATTTTTTGAACATGTCAAATCTAGTTACAATTTGATAATAATTTTGTAGCTTGGTACGGTGAAGTTGGAAGAACTTTTCTGTAGATGATCTTCCTCAGTTGGAAGTCTCATCATAATCTTATCATAGTCTCTCTGTAATTGCTGGTTCTGTTTATAGTTTCCTCAATCTAAATCATTATTCCTTTTAAATTAGGACTGAAGTTAATTTTTATTGGGTAGTTGCTTGTATGGTAGTCCCTTATATGGTGAGATTATAATTTTCCAGATGTTGATTTATTCTAATTGTTGTTTAGCTATTAGACTGCTTCTGATTGAGGAATTTTTTCCTCCCCTCTGTTTCAGAAATGAATTTATGTTAAATAATAATAATAATAATAACAACATTGTTACTCATATAAATTATATTATTTTTAATTAAGTTTTTTAATTTTTTTTATAATTAAATTCTATAAATTTTAACTGTTAGTCACTGTAATTCTATATGTCTATTTGTTTGAAAATTGAGTCATTTAAAATGGTGCATTTTAAAATTTTAGGGTTTCATGAAACATATTATTTTGTGCATTGGATCCTACATGAATCCCATGTAGAGAAATGAAGACAATTTTGACTGTTATGTTAGTTTAATTTCACAATTGAGTTTACAAGTATTTCGAATCACAAAAATTAGAAAAGTTTGTGAATGATATTTCCAAAATTAAAAAGATATATCGAATTTTCAAAAACGCTAAAGGTGGTGAATTTTTTTATAATTTGCCCTGCTTTAAAATAGCATATTTTAATTAATAATTTTATTTGTTATTATAAAAATATAATTAATTTAAGATAAAGTAGAAAATTTTTTATCATCTTTTATCTTAATTAATTATATTTTATTATTAAAAAATTATTAATAAAAATATGTTCCCTTATTTTATTATTCAAATAATTAAAATAGCCTAATTTAAAAATATACTTAAAAATTTTTTAATTAAAAGTCGATTGAGTTTAAAAATTATTTGAAATCTAACAAAAATTATAATATTGATAAAACTAATAGAGTTTAACCTTATAAAAATATTTATTCATTTATAATATATTAATTGAAATTATATATTTAAAAATAATTAAGAATATTTAATTAGTTTCTTTTTCATTGTTGATAAAACTGAAAAATTTCATTGTTGATAAAACTAAAAAATTAAGGAAAATATATATTTTTTATTTTTAGTGAGTTATATACAACTAAAAAATATTATTTTTGATATTTAAATATTTTAAAGAATGATCCAATATAACTGAATTTTTAAAATTAAGGTTGAAATGGAAAAAAACAAATAAAGGTCAATTTTAAACTTTATGGTAAAGTTGAAGGTCCAATTTACATCTTATCCCATATAGTTATTATGAAAATAATAGAATAAGTCATAGATAAAAATAAAAATATAATTTATTTAAAATATCAAAAATAATATTTTATTATAATTTGAGGACTGAAATGTAAAAAAGAGTTTGATTTTAATGATTGACTAATAAAAATTTACTTCAACTAATGGATAAACTAATGGAAAGCCTTTCTATAATTTACAGAACTTCATTGTAAAAAATTTTTGTGTAAAATTTAATTCAAAAATGATATAATTTATATGATTCATAATATTTTTATATATGCTTAAGCTACTACTTCCTGTGAGAGTCATGGAACTATAAATTTTTTTTTGAAAAGAAAATTGAATCATTACTTAGAAAGCCAAAACATCATGTAATAGGAAGGACTGAACAAACTCTGGAGCCACTTCCCACACCATAAGACTAGCACAAGAATGAGCAGCTTTTGCCAGGGCATTAGCTACTTCATTTGCTTGTCTTCGAATAAAACTAACTTAATCCATATAGCAGCCATTAGCAACAGTACGACAGACACTAATTAACCTACCAAACTCTGAGACATCTAGAGAACACCCATTAAATGCATCTGCTACAAGCTTGGAATCAGTTTCAATCAGCACATTCCTTACCTGGTGCAAACGTATCCAACTAAGAGCCTCCTTCAACGCATACGCCTCGGCAACCTTCACTTCCCAAACCCCCTGAAATTTCCTTGATATACATCGCACAACTTGACTCAATGAATCTCGAACCACCACACCAAGACCCACACTTCGCTGTTCCTTATTAAGAGAAGCATCAATATTAATCTTCAAATAAGGAAAACTTGGTCTGCTCCATTTGACAACTGCTGGCGGAACATTCATCCGAAGCCCATCGACCTCATTAGCATTAGCCTTCTGAAATTTCTCCAGATGTTCTAACGCCTGCCTAACACAAAATGACGCCGGGTAAGGACGGTTTTGCCATAACACACTGTTCCGATGCCCCTATATTGCCCACAAAATCATACACATCTTCTATCTAGCTTCCTGATCCAAAGTCTGCCACATATACTCTAGCCATTTCAAAAATCTTTCTTCCATTATGTGCGTTAGAAGAATGTCAATCTGAGCCTAGCATTGTTCTGTAAATAGGCAGTCTATAAAACAATGACGAAAGTGTTCCCCTAGATATCCACAGACCACACATAAGTTCTGAACATTTATGCCTTTCAAACTGAGTTGCTCCCGAGTAGGTAAACACCCACTAATTAGTTTCCACATAAAATGTTTCACCTTTGGTGGGATGTTACTCTTCCAAATACCCGACAACACCTTCTGATCACCATAATTTTCTGACAAAAACTGCTGAGCTACAAAATGATAGCTAGTTTTCACCGAATAAGTACCTTTAACATAGTAATGCCAAATGAGCTTATCTTCCATACCCTCACTTCCTGTAAGCATATGCATTATATCAGTGATATCCTCCTTCTGAAACAGCTCTTCCAACAACTCTGTGTCCTATTCAAATAAACTTGGAATGAATAAATCTTTTACTTTGATGGATTCCAACCCCACCACCACCGGAGACACTGGCAGAAAATTATGAGTGTTAGCAATCCATGGATCTTGTCATACGTTAATATGCTCACCAGTTCCTACACACCATCGATAGCCCGAAACAAGAAAAGATTTCGATGTCCATAAACTCTTCCAAATGAAGCTCGGGTTAGAACCCAAAGGAGTTGAAAATATATCCCTTGTAGGGTAATATCTAGCTTTGATAATTCTACTAGAAAGAGATGACGGATTGAAAATCAAGCTCCAAACTTGCTTCCCTACCATAGCTATGTTAAAACTATGAAGATGTCTAAAACCCATACCCCCCTTATCCTTCCCAGCATATAACTTATCCCAAGATGCCCAGTGTATCTTCCTACCTTGATTAGGTTTCGAACCCCATCGGAACGAATTCATCATCCTTTGTAACTCTTCACATAAAGACACCGGGAGTATAAAAATGCTCATACAATATTATGGAATTGCTTGTGCAACAACCTTCAAAAGAATTTTCTTCCCCGCTTGTGATAGAAGTCTAGTATGCTAGTGCGTCAATCTACTCCATAATCTGTCCTTCAAGTACCTAAAAACAGCTTTCTTTCTCCTTCCAATCAAGGACGGAAACCCAAGATATTTCCCATTTTCCAAGCTATCAACAACCCCTAGATTGTGTTTAATAGCCTCTCTATCCTCTTCTTTCAAATTACTACTAAAGAGAATACCCGATTTGGTATAATTAACAGCCTGACCTGATTCTTCTTCATAACGAAGTAATATATCTTTAAGATTATCACAATCAATCCTATTTGCTCTAAAGAACATGAAGCTGTCATCAGCAAATAAAAGATATGACACATTTGGGGCACCTTTATTCACTCTCACACTCTGAATTAAACCAGCCTGCCCAGCTTAAGAAATGAGAGAAGAAAGACCTTCAGCGTATAAAAGATGTAGATAAGGCGATAGAGGATCACCTTGGCGCAAGCCTTTAGACGGCACTACCGGCCCAACCTCCTCACCATTCACTGCCACTTTATAAGTTACCGTAGTGACACATAATATAATCCATTTTATCCAAGTAGGATGAAATCCTATTCGAACAAGGACAGCACGTAAGTAGGGCCATATAATTCGATCGTAGGCCTTGCTAATGTCGATTTTCAGTGCCACGTCCCCACTCTTACCTCTAGTCTTCCTCTTCATGCTATGAATAGTCTCAAAAGCTATAATTACATTATCAATGATAGACCGACCGGGCACGAATGTTGATTGCTCTTCTGAGATTATCCTAGGCAATATACTCTTCAACCTATTCGCCAACACTTTTGCAAGAATTTTATACAGAACATTACAAAGGGATATTGGTCGAAAATCCTTCATACACTTAGGATTGTCCTTTTTAGAAATAAGGACTATAGTTATTGCATTAAACTCCTCAGGGAATGCACAAGATGAAAAGCACTGGGAACCAAATGAAGTAACCTCAGAACCAAGAATAGGCCAAAAATACTAAAAAAAAACTGGATTTAATCCGTTTGGCCCAGGTGCCTTATCTGGATGCATATTGTGGATAGCTGCATAAAACTCATGAGGAGTAAACGGAGCCAAGAGACCAGTATTATCTGCACTTGTCACCCTCGAAGAGATATAGCTCACATCAGAAGACCCAGACAAATCATTAGCTTGAAAAAGGGACTGAAAATAATCAAGGACAACTACTTTAATCCCTTTCTGCGACTCAATAACACCTCCCTCATTATCTCAAAGCCCCCTAATTTGATTCTTTCTCCTTCTAGCCGATGCAGCAGCATGGAAGTATGAACTATTCCGGTCCTCACTAATTAACCAGAATTTTTTCGCCCTTTGCTTCCAGTACACATCCTCCTGTTGTAGAAGATCATTTAACTTTTCCTTTAAACCCATAATTCGGCCCTGTTGCAAGTCATCTTTTGATAACATAGCCTTCTAAATATCCGCCTTAACTGTTTTAATGCTATCATCAAACCTGCCCTTGAACTTTTGACCCCATTGCCGCATGAAATTCGTACACTGATGCAAATCTCTCAAAAAGTCGCTAGACTTGGTCTGCTCCTTGAAGTCACTCTCTCTAAGCCATGTATTCTCAAAACAAAACCTGTGTACATAAGGTCTATGAGAAATCAGACTAGTGGAGAGTTCGATATGTTGATGATCCGAAACGGAGGCTATTAAACAGAGTAACCGAGCTTCAGGAAAAAGGGTACTCCAATGGGAGTTAACTATGCACCTATCAAGCCTTTCTTCCACTAAATTTTTAGACCTTCTTCCCCTAGCCCATGTAAAGCTATACCTCTCTAAAGTTAAGTCAATCAGATCCCATTCTTCTACCACTTCATGAAAACCTCTAATCAGCCATTCAGGCTTAGGAGCCCCACCCCGTTTATCCGCAGAACTCAACAAATCATTAAAATCACCAATGATACACTAAGGAAGCGATGAGGCAGCTTTCAAGGTCCTAAGCAATTCCCAAGATAAATGATGATTTGCCCGCTGAGGCCTCCCATAAAAACCAGTACAATGCCACAATATAGATATATTATCATGAACAGAAAAATCAATATGAAATTTAGAGAAGCTAAGAATAGAGATAGAAATAGAATTATGCCAAAAAAGCGCAAGACCACCACTTCGGCCGTCACAATCAACAACAAAACACCCCGAATAACCAAGAGAACACTTTATTTCCTCAATTTTATTATGATGAACCAACATTTCAATAAGAAAAATAAAAGCAGGCCGATGAGATTTAACAAGGTTTCTCAAGGCCAATATTGTCCGTAAGTTGCCAAGCTCGTGGCAGTTCTAGCTAACGCCTATCATGGCTCCTGGCGGGGCCCTAAAAAAGACCCGGCCAATATTAAATCTTGGTTTACCTCTTCTGTAGTAATATCTAAACCACGTGATGTTATATGTTATGCATGGCTTGCGGGTGCCATATTTGGAGCCTGATTAGTGATAGAAGTTATAGCTTGGGCTTCAATAAGCTTTCCCTTCTTCTTTTTCCTATCTTCTTGCAAAGCTAAGGCCTCCTTTTCATTTACTTGGGCTAAGTTCGGCCCACAATTTTCTTTTCCTATACTGTCCAGCCGAGCTATCCCCTTTTTAGAAATCTTCATTATAAAATTAAGTTTGCCATCTGTAATTCCAGAAGATCCGCCCCCTTCTTTATTTTTAAAATTCAAAAAAGATTTGTCAACCTCCATAATATCCATTCCTGATTCTTTCCTTTCATGAATAGGACTCTGATCATCTCCATCACCTTCCCTGAGCCACTTATCACCGCCACCAGCGAACCCTCATCGTGTTACAGCTTTTATCCATGGTCCCCATTCTTTCTTAACATCCCCAGACTCCACATCAAACCTCTTCATACAAAAATTATCAGTATGCCCTAACATACCACAAATGTAGCACAAATATGAGTTGATTTCGTATTTAAATTGGACTAAACCCCAACTCCCTCCACTAAGTTTAATCCTTTTCCAACGTTTCAAAAGATCACAGACATCAATTTTGACACAAACTCGCATGAACTTGGCCCATCCTCCAGAATTGTTCTTCACATCATATTCAAGAAACTCACCTAGCCAGTTCCCTATTTGCCTTCCTACATTCTCAGACATGTAACCAACTGGTACATCATGTATTTGGATCCATACTGGGATACAAACCAAAGAGATACTAGATGGAGTCTCATTTTGCTTCAAATGATGAAGGATGAGAAGGTGACTATCAAAAGTCCAAAGACCTCCATCCATTAACCACTTTAGATCCAGAATATGGTAAAACTGAAACGTAAATAAATTCTCAGCAACTTCACTGATCTTTATTCCCCTTCCTGGTCTCCAAATACTCACAAATTGATGCTTCATGATATGAAAACGGATTGGTCTATCTGTGAGTAACCTACCAACGACACAAAACTCAGACCCACCACTATCAATAGACTGCCCACTCCCCAACAGATCCAACTCCTCCTCCTAATCAGCCGTCAGCCTTAATCTCGCAATCTCGTCCTCCATAGCACCTTCAAACACCGTCCGCCAAAAACAAAACAGGCTCACCCAAAACTCTCAGCAGGAAGGAAAAAGAAACAAAACTCTCAACAAGGAGAGAAAACGCAATATACGGTGCTTTTATTATCAAATGACTTGTTAAAAAATTGTCATGAAACTATAAATGAGTTCTTGTAATAGGTGATGTAAGAAAAACTCCGCTGAAACTAAATCCATGCATTATTTTTAGCCGAATTAAGGTAATATATATATATATATATATTAAATGCTAATCTCTAAGATTATTAAGTCGAAATTTTGATAGATGTCCCTTCTCATATTTCAGCATTTATCCATATAGGCTTATGTGTTAAATTTTCAAAATTTACAATATTTTAATAAAAAATATAAAAAAAAATATTTTTTTAACCACATTAGAAATCCTTTTTAATTAGAAATTCTATAATCCTATTCTATACTTCATTTCTATCAAAGCATTTGACATAAAAATATCTTTTAAGCTACTATTATATGATAAAATCATTTTAAAAAATAAAAATGATAAAAAGTATAGAATTATTTTAAAAAATAAAAATGATAAAAAGCATATTATAATAAAAAAAAAAGCACATACTTAAAATATTGAAAATTTTAATTATTTTATTACAATTTGGTTTAGTTAAAAAAAATTTCACAAATTTAAAAAGTTGGAATTATATTTATAAAACTTATTTATATCAAATATGTTCTAATAGAAATAAATTGAAAGAATGATTTTTTGGCAAAAAAATAGAAAAAAAAAACTGAACAAAAAAGTAATGAAAATAATGAGAAAACGACGAAGGAAGAGGGACACCATGCAACAAACGTCTAAAACATCATCTTTATTATAATAAAGGGAAATTGGACCTCCAGCTCCAGTTGTCATTTGTCTTAGCATCATCTCTTGAGGGACACCAACTATGCAACTGCAACAAACGTCCAAAACATCATCTTTATTATAATAAAGGGAGTAGGGCACCACAACATGTCGCATGTTTTGCAAATTAATTGGACCATCAGCTCCAGTTGTCATTGTTGTCTTAGCATCATCTCTTTAATTTAACGATAAAGATATTTTTCACCTAGCACAATAATTACAGTGCCATTGCATTACATAGTAAATGTCTATTTTTACTCTTATATTTTTACATTTTTAAGTTTTGTTTATTGTAAGTGGTTTTCCATTGATTATTTTTTAAATAATTTTTTTAAAACAATAATGAATAATGATAATAGCAACAGAGATATTTCATATGCAAAGTTTCCACTAATAAAAAAAAATGATAACTTGTTTGTACCTCAACCCATTCCTAATCTTATGGAAACAGATTGATGAAAGAATTTTGGTGCATAGAAAAAATAAATAAAAATGGGACCAACGTAAAAAAATATCAGCCCCAAGTCCAACCTAAATTAAATGTGTTATCCGTTCGAACTCTAATTTAAATTTCGACCAGACAAATTCGAAGAGACTAAAAATATAAGCCCCAAGTCCAACCAACCCATTGTGGGCAAAAAACAACCACAAAAAAAATATATATATATATATTTACATCTGGGATTTTTTTAAAGGGCAGAGCACAAACGGGCGGGGATCCTCTGTGGCTGGATCTGTGTTGGTTATTCATGGAGCTGAGTTTTTCTTGAGGAGCTAATCCTGAGCAAAGAACCAGCTGAACAAAAACCATCCCCTAACATACGAAAAAAGAAAGGAAACACCGAATATAGAGAGAGATCTATATCAGAAGAAAGAAGTATGTTAATTTTTGGTGTCCCTTATATGATGAGACGTTGATTTATTCTTTTTGTTGTTTAGCTATTAGACTGCTTTTGTATTAGGGTTGAAGAGTTTTTCCCTCACCTCTATTTTAGAAATGAATCTATGTTAAAAATATTGTTAGTCATATGAATTAAATCATTTTTTAATTAATTTTTTTAATTTTTTTTACAATCAAATTTTATAACTTTTAACTGTCAGTCACAGTTAGGGGCAGGAGTGTTCATTGGTCGGGTCGGATCGGTTCGGGTGGTAAGAGACGAAAACCGATTGGTTTGAAGAGTCATTGTGTGGCAACCGAACCGAACCGAAAATAAAGAAGAACCGTTGGTTCAGTTCACCGAAAAAAGTCGGTAATTTTGGGTCAGAATTTCGGGTTGGGTCGGTTAGGTTGTGCCTCATTTTCATTTGCCTTGCACATGCATAATAAATAAAAAATATATATATATATAGTATATACACTATAATTTAATTAGGCTACAATGTTAATGGGCTTATAGACCCATGATTTACAAAATAATGGCCTATAGAATTTTCATGCAATTGGGCTTATAGAACCATGATTTACAAAATAATGGCCTATGGACTTTACATAAAGAATCAGCTCTATCCAACTATACATAATCACATAAATAAATAAATAAATAAACCATCAGTTACATTGAGAGGGGCTTCCAAAAAAATAATTCAGCCTCCATACCAAGCTCAACCAGTAGCTGCCACACCATTCCATACCACGGCACAGAAGAATTGTAGCAAATGAGCAAAAAATAATTGTAGCAGGTGACCAAAAAGCCAAAAAGTATCACAGAGTTATGTTCTTATAATCTTATCCTGCATGAAAACCAAAAGTGAACCACAAGTAATTAGAAATACAAGGAAAACAAACAATAACCAAAGAAAATCAACTAAAATACATGTGAATTTGAGGCTCAGGCTTTGTTATATAAGACATCACATGAATACTAAATGCAAAATTCTGGCAGCAAATAGACAATAAAGTCTACTTGGTGGCCATCAAAGAAATTTGCCTTAATAGCATTCAATTTTTGTAAAAAGAAAAGTGGTGGAAGCAACAATAATCATCACAGCTTCAAA
>CATIWO010697408.1:0-10770 GCA_949673435.1 Macaranga tanarius | reverse complement strand
TAAAATGACTCATTGATCGGCACACCATCATCATTCTTGTGCAATCCCTCTTGATCTAGCCTTGATAAGTGATCCGCAATAAGGTTCTCACTTCCTTTCTTATCTCTCACTTCCCAATCAAACTCTTAAAGCATTAGAATCCACTTTAAGAGCCTTGGTTTTGCATCTTTCTTACTTAGAAGATACTTGAGGGCAGCATGGTCGAAATACACAATGACCTTTTGCCCCACAAAATGTGCTCTAAACTTTTCAAATGCATAAACAATAGTAAGCAACTCTTTCTCCGTGGTGGTATAATTAATTTGAGAATCATCAAGTAGTTTGCTAGCATAATAAATCACACAAGGCTTGCCTTCTTTTCTTTGCCCCAAAACAGCCCCAACTATAAAATTACTTGCATCATACATGATCTTAAATGGTTACTCCCAATTAGGTGGTTATAAAATCGGTGCTGATGTAAGAGCCTTCTTCAAAGTCCCAAATGTATCCATGCATGCATCATCAAACTCAAAAACAACCTCCTTGGCAAGTAGCTTGCATAATGGCGTTACTATCTTGGAAAAATCATGGATGAATCTTCTATAAAAACCCATATGTCCAAGAAAGCTCCTTATATCTTTAACACAATTTGGAGGTGGAAAATTAGTAATGACTTCAATCTTTGCCCTATCAACTTCAATACCTCTTTGTGAGACCAAATGCCCAAGAATAATCCCTTCTTGTGCCATAAAGTGGCACTTCTCCTAATTAAGTACTAGACTATACTCCTTGCACCAATCAAAAACTTTAGAAAGATTTTTTAGACAATTGGCAAAGTTAGATCCATAAATACTAAAGTCATCTATGAAAACGTCAACATAATCATCTATTAAATCACTATATATTGAAAACATACATCTTTGGAAAGTAGTGGGAGCATTGTATAAGCCAAAAGGCATACGCCTAAAGGCAAAAGTACCATATGGACAAGTAAAAGTGGTCTTAGCTTATTCTTCGGGATGAACAGGAATTTAATTAAAGCCGCTAAGCCCATCAACATAACAAAAATAAGAAAAATTTGCTAATCTCTCTATAACTTGATCAATAAAAGACAATAAAAAATAATCTTTCTTAGTTGCTTTATTTAATTTCCTATAGTCAATGCACATATGACAACTCGTGATAGTCTAGTAGGCACTAAGTCATTATGTTCATTTTACACAATAGTCAAGCCACCCTTTTTAAGAATAACTTAAATGAGACTTACCCATTTACTATCACTAATGGAATATATGATCCCATTGTCAAGCAACTTAATCACTTCTTTTCTAACCACTTCCTTAAGAATAGGATTTAGCCTCCTTTAAGCTTCTATAGTAGGCTTAGCATCATCCTCTAAAAGGATTCTATGCATATAAATAGTTGGGCTTAGTCCTTTTAAATCATTAATTGAATATCCTATTACACCTTTATGTTTATTCAAAATGTCACACAAAGTATTTACTTAATCATGGGGTAATAAAGAATTAATAATAAAAGGAAAATGAGAATTAGAATCAAGAAATGCATACCTTAGAGTGGAAGGCAAAGGTTTAAGATCCAAGTTAGGTGCTTCACTTGGTGAGGATGGCTTAGGATCATCCTTCTTCCTTAGTGGCTCATATCTTTGATACCTATGAGGATAAGTATATAGAGTTGATTCCAACATTCTTACACAAGCTACAACCTCCTTATTGGAACGTTTCTCATTAGCCCCTTGTGATATACAAATTGGCAAAGGGTCTTGACCTACATACTCATGTACAACATCATTCACATATTCATCAATTGTATCAAGTGAATTTATCCTTTCACAAACTTCAATTGTTAGAGTTGTCTTAATTATCTTAAAGACATCAAAAATTATGGTCTCATCATTTACTTCCACCTTAATTTTACCATTTTTCATGTCAATAACCACCCATGCAGTCACAAAAAATGGCCTCCCCAATAATATAAGAATTTCGGAGTCCTCCTATATATCCATCACTATAAAATCTGCAGGAATAATAAACTTACCCACTTTGGTGGGTACATTCTCAAGCACACCAAGTGGATATTTAATAGATTTATCTGCCATAGAAAGACACGTGGTAGTAGGCTTCAAATTACCTACATCTATCTTTTTATAAATAGAATAAGGCATTAAACTCACACTTGTACCTATATCACATAAAGCTTTATTAAATGCAATATCACCAATCCTACAAGGAATAGTAAATGAAACTAAATCTTTGAGTTTTAATTGAGTCCTTATGAACATTGCCTTAGACTCTTTAACAAGTAAAACTAGCCCATACTCTTCCATCTGACCCTTATGATTAACAATGTCCTTCAAAAATTTACCCCAAGAGGGCATATCTCTAATGGCATCCATAAAAGGTATGGTAATGGTTATGTCTTTCATATGATCAAGAAAAGTACCAAATTACTTGTCAAGATTGCGCCTTATGAACCTTTATGGGAAAGGTAAGGTTCTAAGGTCAATTTTTGGCTCACCTATCTTGTTTGGTACTTCTTGAGTAGTATTCTCTTCCACACCACACTTATTATCCTTTTTATCCATCACACTATTGTCAACTTTTGCATCCGCCACACCCTCATCATCATCCCCATTCACAATCCTCTTTTTACTTGATGAAGCATCTCCAACTTCCTCACCACTTCTTAAGTTGATAACTTGACAAGATTCTTTAGGCTAAAATTCAGGTTGACTAGGTAGTCTTCCTAAAGGTTGAGGGGTTGAAGAGGCTTGTTGAACAATTTGGTTTTCAAGGATTCAATTGTGGCAAACAAGTTGATCAATTCTTGTATTGAGTTGCTTGAATTGATCCTCATGTTGTTTATTGGTGGTTTATTGTTGGTTTATGAATTGCTCCATAAGACATTCTAAGTTAGACTTTGGTGGTGGTTGTGGATTAAAAGAAGGATGATTTGGTTTCAAAAGGAAATCGGATGGATTTTGTAGTTAGGAAAAATTTAGGTTAAAAGGAGGGTTTAATTGAGATGACTTATTTAACTAAAAGAATCCAGGATGGTTCCTCCATTGAGGGTTATATGTATTAGAATTCAACCCCGCTCTTTGGTTCAAAGCTTCTTGCACAAAACTCACATCTTCATTAGCATTAGAATTCATATTGCATTAAGAATATGAATGAGATCCTCACAAAGCTCACAAGCAATAATGGTATTATCAATAGAATTAACTTGAGATTTACTTACCAACTTGGTGAGAGCATCTACCTTTGCATTTAACAAGTTGATGGTGTTAAGCTCCAAAACTCCTATTTCCATTGCCATTGTTGGCTCATCCCCCATGTATCCTTGAGATGCAAGCTCTTTAAGTAGAATAACTGCTTCCTTAGCTGTTTTGTCCATCCACTTCCCACTAGAGGCTGCATTGACAATATTTCTATTCTCATCCGTCAACCCATTATAGAAAATTTGAGGGATCATCCAATCGGGCAAGCCATAGTGTGGAAATTGCCTTTGAAGCTCTTTGAATCTCTCCCAAGCCGTATAAATGGTATCACTACTATTTTGCTTAAAAGTAGTGATCTCATTATGAAACTTGGCGGTCTTTTGTGGTGAAAAATACTTATGAAAAATGCTTGCTTTAATTAGTCCTAAGTAGTGATTGATTCACTAGGCAAACTAGCAAGCCAAATTTGTGCCTTTTCCTTAATTGAAAATGGGAAAACCCTAAGCCTTATTGCATCATCCGTCACTCTATTGATCTTGAAGTTAGCACACACATTGAGAAAAGTCAATATATGAGCATATGGATCCTCTCCTTATAGACCCCCAAACTGATTGTTTTACACCGTTTGTAAAATGGTTGGTTTAATTTCAAAGTTATTTTTGGCTATTGGTGGAGCCATAATTCCTCCAAAATTACCCGTAATATCAAGAATAGTAAAGTCGCCTAAAGTACATCTCTCTGGTTCCATCATAATGTTCAAATTTTGTTGATTTACTCTTCTTTGCCTTTGTTCCCTACGCAAGGCACATAAAGTTAACTCAATTTTGGGATCAAAATGCAAAATATCACTAGCACTTCTACTAAGTCTCATCATGAAAAAAATCAAAATCAAACAACCGACGAAACAATTTATTATAAAAATAAAAATAAGAAAAATTAAATAAAGACCTAAAATAATCTTTCTCTATCCTAAGTTAATAAAAATTCTATACAAATTCCCTGGCAACGGCGCCAAAATTTAATGTGGGTCAAATATAAATACTCTAGTCTCTAAGATTTGTATAGAGTAAGTAAAGTATCGAACACAAGGGAATTTGGAGTAATTTTATATTAACCGGATAGATACTTAGATAGATAGGCAAAATATTATAATAGAAGATTATTGAATTACTCTAACTATTCTAATTAATTACTAATTATACTAACTAAATTAATTATTCTAAATATCAAGTTTAGTTAGGGTTCATTAGAACTGCAATTCGGAAATCATCAAGAATTACAAGAAATAAATAATTGTTTACATGAAATGACTATAAGACATGGTATAAGGCATAAATGTAACTCTCATTGTCATTAAAATTAAAGTCCTTAAATGCAACTCTCATTGTCAATCAAGGGTAAATTCATTTAGAGTCTACAAGCATTCTCATGTTATTGTAGAGATAAACAAAATCCATAAAATTAGCATGCAAGGTTTATAATTTTTCTTTAAGTAAAAACCCTTGTCTCTAAGTGATTTCATAACCTTTTGTGAATTCAATTATATTTCCACTAAAATGTACCAACTGTTATTGCATACAATTTTGATTAACAAGTCATATATGGTGGCCAATCATACACAACACATTCAAACTCAAAATTAAATTCAAATCATTCATATAATATAAAATAAAAGATGTAATTCATTGATTCATTTTTCCTTGCAATTCTAACAAATAATGGCTTAGCGAAGGTACATGATAAACACAATTAAACAACAAAAAGGTGTAAATAACATCAAGTACTAATATAGAGAAAGATAGAACTTGAATATAGATAGCCTTCTTAGTGAATCCTTGACTTGTTTGAATGATCTTCTCTTGATAGATTAAATTGTAAATAATAATACTAACTAAGCAAAACTAAAACTTTTGATAAATAAACTAAGTGTTTTCTGATATGTAATTATGTTCAAAATGCAGCCAATATATGTATTTATATGCTTCTAGACATCCCAATTTGTACACTTTCGGAAAAGGGACAAAATTGAAAGGGTGCAAAGAAAAGGTGTTAAAACTACTCGGCACATTATGCCGAGTCGGGTGTGAGTCGGCACGCCTACCCTTTGTGCCGACTCAGTACAGTGGAACGAGTCGACATAAGCCTTCTTCACATGACTTTAGTCGGCACCAGCACAAGGGATGAGTCGGCACAACCACTTTTTGTCACGAGTCAACACTAGTGGATGAGTCGGCACTAGTGGATGAGTCGGTATACCTCTTGAAATGCTTCCCTTGAATTTTTGAACACCAAACTTAATTCCATTGCACTCCAAAGCAACTTTATGCTTGAGATTAGTCCAAAAGAACTTACAAAATATATAAACAACATAAAACATACCAAAAACACAAAACTAACAAGAATAACATAAAATTAAACATAATGTAAATGCAAATTAATTAAAAAGTCAACAAAATGATCCTAAATTACTATGTTATTTTGCATACTACCAGTATACTTCACACCCCCTTTCTCTAACTGATAAACATTCTTCCTATCCATATGCTTAGCATCCATATCATATTGTCAATGATGCCCAAACAGTATATGACAAGCATCCATATCAACTATATGACAATAAATTTCATCATAGTATTTGCCAATGGAGAAAGAACCTTACAACGTTCTATCACCTTGATGCTTCCTGCTTCTTTAATCCATCTAATAGTGTATGGATTAGGATGTTCCTCCATCACTAGCTTTAGTTTTTCCACCATGTCTCTCCCTATGATGTTCTCTTGACTGCCACTATCGATGATGAGATTAAATAAGCTCCCTTGCGCGGTACATCTAGTGCAGTAGAGCTTGTGGCATTGGATATCATCCACACTCTTTGGTGACACCATTAGTTTCCTCACCACACATGCATACTCATTATGGTCATCATAATCACTGTCATCATTATCCCCATCGGATCCACACACCTCATCTTCAGTCTCATCTTCCTCTCTCTACCACATTCATAGCCTTCCTCTTCGAACACTCATTTGAACGATGCCCCATCTTTCCATACCTATAGCCCTTAATGCCAAAAGGTTTGGTATGGGGGTTAGTGTTTTTGGTAGGAGCTGTAGTGTCATTCGTTTCCACCATCACACCCTTTCCTTTCCCTACACCCACATTAGTAGTCTCTATACTACTATTTTGAGGTGCTTTACTCTTATCAAATACAGCCTTGTTGTCTCCTCAGCCATACCTTCTGTAATTGGCAGTTCGGGTTTGCTCCTGGATAAGCGATTCAGCCCTCATAGCCAAATTTCTTGCCTCTTGTACGCTGAAAACCATCTGCATACCAATTTTATCTCGAAGAGCTAGTTTCAACCAGCTCAAAACCCTTGCTGTTTGTTGATTTTCACTTTCTAACAAATGGTTCCTCACTACCAATCACATGAACTCTGCATTATACTCAATTACACTCCTCATTCCCTGAGTACAACTCAGATAAGTATGGAAAAGATATTGTTCATGGTCTGGAGGTAAAAATCTACCCTACAACAGTTGTCTTATTCTCCTCTAAGTTTGAACCAAACCATGCTTTTCTCTTATCCTTGTTTCTATCAACCTTTCCCACTAAACCGATGCTCCCCTCTTCAACCAATAAGCAATAAATTTCACCTTTCTATCCTCGGGCAACTCAATATAATCAAAGAACCTATCTACTTCAGTCAACCAATCAAGAAAACCCTTTATATCAAGATCCCCACTAAAGTTAGGAATGTCTGCCTTTAGTTTATACTCGTCATCCTTTTTATAGTTTGGTTGCCATTGTCGTCTGCCACCAAATCCTCCATGCACAGGTGCCATATTCCTGAAGTCAGCCTTATCATCTAACTATCATCATATACTCTAGCTGGCTTCTTCAGATTATTAGGAATGGGATCAACAATAGGTCTGATAGGGTGAAATCCTCTGCCTTCTTCACCATCATCATTCCTATGCCCTTGTTCGTTAACCCTCAACACTGCCTGCAATTGGGTTTGCATTGCTTCTAGCTGGGTTATGCTCCCCAAAAAGCCTGCAATCCCTAATCACTGTCTTGGGATCAGTTGCCATCATCACCACAGTCAGTGTGAGCCATCGATTAAGGACAACCTACTCTGATACCACCTAACGTAGCATATAGTACAATAATTAAACACGTTGATTATTTAAGAGGAACCACAATCTCAATCTAGAGATTAACAATCCCAATCTAGAGAAAAAAATTAAGCAAAAGCTTGATTTGATTAATAATAATTAAAAGATTCCAAAATCCACAAATGCTAACATTAATTATTATAGTCTAAGAAATAAAAGACTAAAATAGAAGACCCCAAACAAATAAAATAAGTGATTAAAGTTTGAATTTCTTAATCAAATGCAAAACACGGCCGTGTTGCATGAAGACACGGGCGTGTTGGAATTTGGCAAAATTCTCCTGAACGCGACATGGTCACCTACACTGCCATGCACCAAGCCGTATTCAAGTCTGCCAAAACTCTGCCAATTATGCACAACTCATACACGGGCATGTAAATCCATGATGTCGATACTCTCAAACATAGGCTGCTACACGGGCTTATCATCTAACCATGTTTGTTGCTGCCTATCACGAGCGTCTTTCATACGGGCATGTTGATCAAAGGCACGGTCATGTGTCGTGCCCTCATCATAAAATATAAGGGACAAATTTATTAACATGATCATAAAATAGGAAGCAATGGTAAAACATAAAGGCAAATTTGTTAACATGATCATTAAATAGGAAGTTGATCGGAGAGAAACTTGAGTGATTTTTTTTAATTCAATATGAGAATATTATTTATCTTCGGCTTCTCAATGTGGTGATATATCACTGGCTCCTACTAACTTTTGCACATTACTTCAATTAAGTTCACTTTTACATATAAAATGAGTTGAATTCACTCAAATGTAAAACCAAAAGAAATCATCACAATATAATGAAGCATATATATAGATTAGTAAATTAGGATGTTACTGAGTTCAAATTAATATAACTCACCTTAGTACTTTATGTGACATCCAAAACTATAACTAAACACGTGTCTACTAACAAGCATATACACGTGGTAAGACCAAACATCTCACACAAGGCATAATAAATATTTTTCCTTAAAAGATACTTAATTATACCAATAATTCATATGTACATACATGTCAAGCATTGCACTTATACTTGTCTTTAAATTACACACATACAATATGAAACTATCTGATATACACAATGCCATTCAAAATATCAGATGTTATGCAGGATAAAGGTTGGGTACACCATAGCTCGCTTCGGCTCACCTACGACTCAGATGCAAGTTTCAAGCCTTTAATCTAATCAAGTCCTGAAAAGATTCAACAGTAAAGGGGTGAGGTTGCAACTCAATAAGCAACTACGAATACAGTTGCACACATATATAGATTTCAAAAGCAAAGAGATGTTAGGACATGATAACCAATATAATAAACACATTCTAATGATCATAACATAGTCTTTCAAACCTCTACCAAGTCTACAGACAATCACTATATAGTTCCATAGCCAAAGGCACTGCATAGAGTACGTACGGGAGTCTAAATGAAGAAGGAGCAAGTGAGCAATAAAATATCAAGCTCAATTAGAGAATCTTAAAGATAGATTCTACTTAAACTTAAAGCATAAAAGTTGTAGAGGACTCTTTAAAGTTTTTGTAGCCTCAAACCACGCCTCATTTAGAGTTCTGTAGCTCAAGTTATGGTCAAAACAGTCTCTAGGGCTGCGCTAGAAGACTGGCGATCGCCAGTGACCATACCTGCCAGCATTAACTGGCGAACGTCAATAACTAGTGATTGCCACTCTTTTTGCCATAACTCTCTCTACAAAACTCAGATTTAAGTGATTCAAGAAGTTATGGAAAGCTAACTCAGTGGGCTACAAATTGTATGAAGACATCTAGACTTAATTAATTTACATGAATTAACAAAAATGCCCTTGAAGTGACTAGTGATGTTAAAGAACATGACTTTTCATCAAAGCATAACAATCCTTCCATGTCAAAGCACATAACTTTTCATCAAAGTATAATAATCCTTCTCACACTTGAATATAACTTAATTCAAGCCACAAAAACACATTCTAAGCATACTAATTCACACCAAATCCTTCATCAATGCATAATTCCTAATCATTCAATATTACAATGCATCATTCATTCATCAATTCATAATTAAACAACCCATTCACACATTACATTTTAACACACCCATTAGTGTTCACATAATCACCTTCATATTATATAGATATTCATAACCAATTCATATAATGACAAAAATATAAACATTCACATTTCCATTTCACTGTTCAAATCCGACCATGGTCATAAAATTGATCGATATCACTTTTCTCATAATCGATGGTCATAAAGCCAATCGATATCACTTTTATCACAATCGATGGTCACAAAGCCAATCGATATCACATTTCTCATAATCATCAATTCCTCACTTGTTTCACCTTCCAGTGAAATCTCACCTAATCCACACAACACAATAACATTCATCCAAATCTCATTCAATCGATTGACCATTCATCGTGTCACAATTTATATAGTTCATTACATTCAACATACACTAATATGGTGTTCATCACACCATACACATATTTCATCATGTACAACTTACTCATTACATTTCCAATATAAAATAAGGTGGACCTTATTCAACACTGATGTGTACTAATCTACAAGCGTACATAATTTTTCAAGTAGTAAATAAGATATCGTCCCACAGGGATTGTAGGTTGAATACTGCAATACTCACAATGTTTGATTGTTTAGACAACGAAATAGAGTTTGGAAATTCAAAGAAATAAAACTAAATTAAGAAAGGTAAAAACACAAATTCAATTACAATTTTGAAAGCTAAGGTTCCTTATTCTTAATTGACTATTTCAAAGGATTGATTACACAACTAGGTCTACACTAGTTTTAATTCATTTTGAAGGGATCTTAAGAACTATAGATTTTCCTCTCAGATAAACTTATAATTAATTAGAGATTAATCAACATTAAGTTAACTGGCTTTCACCAACCTAATGCCTTTTAATTCTAATTTTAAACACAACCTTTAATCAATATTGATTCACTTAATTGTCTCTCAACTAACTAAGCAATCAATAGGTCATTAACATTTCCTACAGAACCTATCTCTCGATTAAGCCTATAGTGTCAATTCAATCTTAGGTTGGCCAGGCCTAAAATGACATTAAGCACAACAATAACCAATGAATTAAAACTAATAACCTAATAATAATCACAATAAGCACATGGTCAATTCAGAATAAGAATCCTAAAAAGGAATCTAGCCACTCATATTAAATAGAAAATAAAGAGATGAAGAATTGAAGAAAACAATTCCAATCATGATGAATAATAAGAAAAGTTAACAAGAAAACTCCCTTCACCAAGGTGTAGAGAAAGCTTGTCCTTCAACCTTCAAAACCAAATCCTATTCTAATATGAGCAAAAACAAAAACTAAATAA
>CATIWO010697406.1:0-24352 GCA_949673435.1 Macaranga tanarius | reverse complement strand
TGTAAAGTAGTGTTAATATCAAGTACAATTTTAAATAAATATTATATAATACAATTAATTCAACTTTATTTAACATATTTATTAGTTAGTATTATCATTATTTTTTGTAATGGGTTTTAAAGTAAATTTTTTTATTTAATTGTTGCTAATAAATATAAATTTAATCAATAATATAAATTTTCGAATTTTTAAACCGTACCAAACCATACCGATCCGTTCCGAAAGAACCGAATTGTTGTACCGAACCGTACTGAAAACTAGTACGGCATAGTATCCCCGTACCGAACCGTAACGAAAAATGGTACTGGTACTGGTATTGGAGATTTTATTTTTAAAATTTTCAAAATATAGTATGGTACTGGAGATTTTTTTTCCCAAATTTTCCCGAACCGTGCTCACCCAATGTCACTAATCTAAATATTCATGAATCAGTTTGTTAAATTCAGAGTTTATGATAGTTAAAAAATGGTAAAGTTCATGAATTATTTTGTAATTAATTCAAATTTTTATCTATTCTAAGAATATTTTCAGAAAAAAAACTCTATGTGCCAAGTTTTTATTATAAAAAGTAACTTTAAAAAATCGAGCTCTAATAATTTTTTATTTTTAAAATAAAAGTTGGTTTTACTTTCTATTTTAAATAGTCGAATTCTACTTTTATTAATAAAGTACGAATTTCTGCATTATTAAAGATGTTCCAAAGGTGGACATGAGAGTACAAATCCCATCAAATATAAAAACTTTCCTTCAGGATTCTAAAATAAAATCTGAATTCTTGTCATTTAATTTCTTTTTCAATCATTTTTGTAATGTTAAATATTAAATATTTTTATTTGTAAAAAATTAATATATATATATATATATATATATATTTATATATTTACCATAAAGGAAATAACTTCTACTACTTAATATTAGTGATATTGTGAATCAATTTGGAGTTTTTTCACTTTTCATCTTAAATGTAATTATAAAAATAAATCAAATTAGATATCTCACATTACACACAAATATAAAATGAAATTATATGAGCTTTGATTGACTTAACAAAAACAAACAAAAGTTCATTCATAATCCAATCATTTAATTAATGTTTGGCAAAATACATAGCTTTAAATTTAAATTCTAACTAACAATAAAAAAAGAAAATTTAAATCGACATATCGAAAAAAACAAACCCTAGCCTCCCTCTCTCTTTTTCTCTTTTCTTCTTCTTAGTTTTCATCTTTATTAGCAGAGAGGGGGTGATTTTTGGCCTTTTTTGGCCTAAAATCATCTCTCTATACATCTTTTTTATCAATTTAATTCTAAAATAAGTGGTTATTCCATATAGATTTAGGTTTTTTTATTTTTCTGGTTTCGCCGTCTTGTTGCGGCATTTGGTTTTCGTCATCTTGTTGCGGCGTTTGGTTTTTGCCGTCTTGTTGCGGCGTTTTTGTGTGTGTGGGCAATTCAGACAAACAAGATATATTCGATTCAACAGAGATATCAGATCCGATTATGATCGTCAGTATGTTGCAACACTGGAATCATAGGTATTCTAGTCATTATAGAATTTTTAAATGTGTAGGCTTTGAGCCGATTTATTATGCTATTAACCTTGGAGATGTGAATTTTTCACAGTTTCATTCTTTAATGATTTTTAGCGGATTTATATCAATGTTTTTATCGATATATTGCTGGTTTGAATGAATGAAATTATTGTTATTGTCAAAAAAAAAAAAATTTAAATTCTAACTGAACTCAAATCAACAAAATTTTAATATTAGACTAATTAAAATAATTTGTATGAATTTTTTATTTCACACAATTATTTTTTTCAATTAAAAATTATAGAGATTGTATTTACAATAAAAAATATGTATATTTCCATTGGTCATTAAATATTTATTTAACTAATAAAATATCAGGATTCAAAATATTAATAAACAATAAAAATTTTAATTGTTAAAAAGACAGGGGAACTATGTAGTGCATAAAATATCAAATTTAAATTATTATAGTTTTGCACAAAAATAAATAAAAATATTTATCATATATGTACAAATTAAGTTTTTACTATGTATATATTTTTTAAAAAAAATTGAAAATTACACATGTTTCTTGATTATTATAAATAAACTATGAATAAATAATCTATATTACAATAAAAATGAAATGAATGGAATATAAGTAAACTTTTAAATATTTTAATGAATTGTTTTTGCAAAAATTTTTATAAAAATAATATAATTGGTTAAAAATAAAAATTATAAAGATTAAGTGAATATTTAAAAAATACCAAAATTTGTTATCAGTATTTAACTTTTTTGTCAATTAAAATTAAATATATTTAAAAATAAAAGTATAAGGATGTAATATTTTGAAACAAATAGTACTGAATACGGGACGGAGAAAATACCAAATCGAACTGAATTGAATATTTTTAACTCTGAGCTAAACCAAACTGAACCAAATTATATTACTAATTTAGCACGATACTGAATCTTTACAAAAACTATACTGATAACTGTTCCAAATATTAATTTAATAAATAATATAAAATATTAATAAAATATTAGTTAACTTAACTGTATATTTTTTATTTTATTATCAACCAATATATGTTAAGTAACATATGTTAATAATATATTTTTAAAATAAATATGTTTTTATTTAGAATATAGTAAATAAATTATTAACAAAATATATTTATTAATTTCATTATTTTTGTTGTTGTTGTTATTATTATTAACAAAGACAAATATGAATGTGAAATTTCCATTATATTTCAATTTAAATTTAAAATATGAAAATAAAAAATTAACGTAGTACAATCCTAAATTTTATAATCTATTAAATTATTTTTTCAATTGTTTTAGATTTTATTATTTTTCAATTTGATTTTTTGAAAAAAAATAAATGTTATTATTTTTGATTTTGCATTATTACATTATAAAAATTTATTGTGCATTTTTATTTATACATTTTAGATAGATGCATTTAAATCCTGAATTTCTATTTTAAACTATATTATACTAACTCGTTATGAGAGGACCGAATCTCTGGAATGTTCCAAAAAATGAAATGGTACTGGTATGAAAATTTTAAATTTTGATATTGTATTGGAAATTTTATTTTTAAAATTTTAAAATTTAATATAGTTTCAGAGATATTAAATGTCTAAATTTTTTCGACCCATACTCACCCCTAAAAACAAATATATGAATCACTATAAAATAAATAATATAGAGAATAAAAAATAAATACTTGTCTCCTTTATCTTTTCTCTTGTAAAAAAGTGCACATGCATTTCCCCTGTTGTTGAAACCTTCTTATATGGCACAGGTTGTGCAAAATACAAAAATTATAAAGCTGGCGATGTTTATTTGTTTTCATTTAATTATAATTTTTTCTTCCATTGAACGTGCCTATTTCCTTATATATATATATATATATATATATATATATATATGACTCTAAACAAAAATAAAAGCGTAAAATAAAAAAAAATAGAGAAATCTGCAGTGACATTGTTCATGAACCTTGAAACTGTGGTCCTTCATTGTCCTTTTCTTATAAGAACCTAATAAGTCCAACAATATTAAGTTTGTAATTAACATTAATTTACATCATCATCACTTCAATTAATTATCAGTCATACTTAAACCAAGAATTTTAGACCTCAATTAATAATAGATTTCCTCAGTATTTGTCTTGTCTTATTAATTTAATTATCATGTCAGAGTATGACTACATAAAGGTATAATTTTATCATCATAAATCTCATCATGACCATTGACCATGATGTACAATTTTTTTTTAGAAAAAATACCTGCCGCCGCCTCCTCCGTGAGCCTCTGCCATTTTTCCTTTTCTACAGATTGATTGATTTCTCCGATTTCTCTTTGTCATGAGATAAATATTGTGATAATAAAAAAATCGAATTGAACTAAAAATTTAAATTGAAAAATAAAAAAATCGTATTAAACCGATTAATTTTAACTTTGAATCAAATGAAATCAGACTATTTTATTAATTTGGTACGGTATTAAAGATTTGTTAAAAACCATACCAGAATTGAACCAAAACCGTACTAAAAATCGTACTGATCCAAAAACCGAATATGGTATCGGATATTGTATGAATAAATAATATATAGATATTAATATTTATTATTGAACTTAATTTTATAGTTTTCATTATATTATCTAGTTATATATATATATATATATATATATAGCTTTATAATAGTTTATATATAACAAAAAAAATTATTAATTTCATTATTATTACTATTATAATAAATATTTAAATTACTTAAAATAAAATATTATTCACAACTAATTCAATATTAAAATAAAAAATAAATTATTAAATATAATAAAAATTTATGTATTTATAATAATAGTATTGTTAATAGAAATACACTAATAGTATTATTATTTATTAATGAATGTTATAATGTAAATTCACATTCACAATTAGTATGAATTGCATACTTATAAATTGTATGAGTATGCAATTCATACTTTTAATGTACATTAGTATGAATTGCATAATTATGTAAAGTTATAATATATATTTAGTATGAATTACATAAATTACATACTTTAAATGTATATTAGTAAATATAATTAAAAAATTATTAATTTCAATATAAAGTTATATATTTTTAGGTATAATATAAAATAATATTAACATGAAAAATTAATGTCAAGTAAATATAATAGAAAACTATGTACATAGTAGTAATTTATAATACTGCTATTAAGTTTAAATACATTTAACTCACGAAACTATTAACTGTAAAATTACTATATAAGAAATATAAATTATCAATTAATTACTAAAATTACCATAAGATGATAAGATTATAAATTATGAAGTATTAATTATAGCTAAAATACTTAGTGAATGATTTCAAAACTATATACTTTAATATTAAAACTACATAATTTTGTATAAGACCTTATATAACTCATTTAATATAATTGGTGTCTAATTATAAGACTAATTAAATATGTATAATATTAGTTTAATATTAAATATTAAGTAAACAAAATTTAAATTACTAAGTATTTTATATATATAATCAAATTAAGTTTGAACCCACATAGAAGAAGCATAACGTGATACTCATGGAAACTTTGTTCCTTTTTATTGTTATAGTAAAATAACATTATTACAATTATATATTTTAGAATTAGCTTTACTCTTTTTATTTTTGACATGTAGTGCACTTGTTAAATTTTATGGTTATTTAACCCAAAAAAAATATTTATGTAATATTTTAGTTCAAGTTTATTAATTTATCTATTAGTTAGAATTATTTATTATTTTTTTAAATAGGTTATAAAATAATTTTTTTATTATTTTATTGATAATAAATATATATTTAATTAATAATATAAATTATCGAATTCTCGAACCGTACCATTCCATACCGATCCATTCTGAAAGAACCAATATATTTGTACCGAACTGTACCGAAAAACTGGTATGGTACAGTATTCCCGTACCGAAAAATGGTACTGGTACTAGAGATTTTATTTTTAAAATTCCCGAAATATGGTACGGTACTGGAGATTTTTTTCCCCAGATTTTTCCAAACTGTGCTCACCTCTAATGATAATAATAATAAAGATTTCAAGTAATCAAATGAGAAGAGAAAGAGAAAGAGATAGAGATGCAAAATAAAGAAGCAGAGAAGGCAACAACTTCTTTTGAAATTGAAGATTGGGCAAGTTTTGGAGGCATATATATTTTTTTAAATGAGAGTGTAAATGAGAAGAAAATAAAGGAAAGAGAAAAAGAGGCAAAGGAGGGGGAAGCTAAGGAGAAGATAATTTTTTTTAAGATACAATTTCATGTATAATAAAAGATATAATATATTTAAAGATTTTTTAAATGCTATATAAAAATAAAAAAGTTAATAGGATTGAATAGAAATTAGGGATTTGTTTTAAAAAAATCTCTAAATAGATAAATTTTTTTTTATTTTAATTTAAAAATATTAAAATGTAACATTAGAGCAAATGTGATTTTTTTCAAAAAATAATTCTTAAAAACTATAACAAATAATAATATTTTTACTATAAATAAAAATTAAAGAGTTGATTGAAAATATAAGCTTTTTAGAGATAATTTTATAAATAGGAATTTTTTTGGAGGGGAGATAACTTGTAGGCACTTTTAGAGATGATTTTAACAATATGTTCCAAAATGTAATCTTTTAGAGACGATTTTTGTTGCATTGCAAAAATTAAATGTCCCTAATTCCACAATTTATTGTAGTGTATTTTTCTAAACTCAACACTAACCTTTACAAGTATTTTTCAAATCTCAACACTAACCTTTATAATAACTAAGAGTTTTCAAAGGCTCACTCTTCAAATCTCTTAAACCAAGTATTTTTCCAAGGCTAATACTCAAATCTTTGTTGACCTAGATCCTCACTACCTATTTCTTAACCCAAAGAAAATATAGATGAAGAGATCCTATCAACTAAATACTCCTCAATTCTCATAAGAGTTATATACACAAACTTACGAAGTTTAATATTTACCCAAATAATTTGAAAAATTTAAAATTACAAAGCTTTTAAGATCATAATTAATTCTTTTAACCACTCATTTTGACTCTTAAGTATTGAATTCAAAAGGTATTTATAGAGTTGGAGTGAAAATTATCAGTGCCAATCGCAAACATACGGGTCGCTCAAGTAATAAAGTGATAAGCAAAGCCATCCACTATAATATATAAAGTGAGAATAAAAAGTTATTTACAATTTTACACAGCTTTGCTAGTGTATACAAACAAAAGAGAAAAAGTGCAGGAAAAATAAATCTAGTCCTAGATCTAATAAACACCCTGTAAAACAGAGGTTAACATAAATATACATCCATCTATTCACATCATCCATACCATACATGAAACAACCAAACATAGCAGGAAATAACAATATAGTTTTAAGACATGGCATGAATGACAATAAATAGATTTTAATCATGCATAACACCATAGACATAATAAGGTCATTTATGAGCATTCAAAATTACTAAACATATTTTTATGCACCCTAAGAGTGATATAGCGAGTAGGATAAGAAAAATAGCAACAATACAAAAGGAAATGATGTGTTTATTTATCATCATAGGACCTATTACATGGGTATTTTTTAAAACCTGAATATAGCCCATATGCGATAATCAAGTCCCACACTTGACTCAGCCTAACAACATCCACACAAGCAAGTTCAAATATAGGTTCGACTAAGCAAGTTAATGCAATGAAATTAAGCAATACAAAAGAAAACTAAGGCAACAAATATTATAGGAATGAGTCTTAACTTTTATTGTAGTAAGCATAAAAGAAAAATATATAGCATAGGCTCCTTAAGATATATATACTTTGTGTTTAATTTGTTTAAGGCATAATCTGCCTATATATAATGAGTAGTTACATGGAAATTACATGGCTATTTTCCTACACAAGCATATCTTATATTCAGTTGACACCCCAACTATTTAGGGCCAAAATTTAAGCTTTTTATGCCAGCAAAGATTGCCCGTAATTGCTGCCATCTGAGTCAGCCACATAGCCCATGTTTTTAGCTATAACTTTAGGCAGTTGTCAATAATCACCTAGTATATATGCATGTCAGCCTACCTTGTATGCACCCTAGCCAGCCTATATATTCAACCATTCTACCCACTTTACTTGGCTACTTGGCTACTTGGCCACTTGTTAATGCTAGCTAATGTGCCTAAATCATGCCCAAGCCATACAAAGCCAATTAGGCCTGACAGCCCACCCAAGCTGCCATATGTCATTACCATTATTCACCTTGCCCACTTGCAAGTCTATTTAGCCTTGCTCCAAGGACCAGTGTGCCAACCCTTTGGACAAGTCTCGCCATCAACTCAAGCCACCAAGTTTACCTTCCTTAAACATGTGCCATGCAGCTATGTTTATTGCCTAAGTCCTACCACTGTTTTGATATGCCCTACTTTGTATGTCCATGATGCTTTGTAACTAAAAGTAGTACCCATTCCAACCACTGTGTCAAAGAGTTAGGGATTTAACAAGCCACCCCACCAATTGCATTCAACTCCCTCGTCAAGTAGACTTCTGAGTTAACCTCCAAGTTAATCACCACACTCAAGTCTTATTTGGTCTCTTTCCTTACTTTAATCTTACTTATTGCATACTGTGCCACCAGCCTTTGTAAGTCTGCCATACTCCACTATGATGCAAAATAATTTTGACTGAAAATAGGAACTGAACCTCTAGGTTTTTCTTTCTTTTCTCCATAAGCATTTTATGATTCATCAACCTTAGGCAATTCAAGAATTTTGAGTAATGCACATGCTCTATTCTACTTTATCTTGCCTATGTTCTTATAAGAATTTTGGAGAAATTTCTATGTCAATTTTTAACCTTTTCCTAATTGCCTTTGATGAGCATTCATCTTCTTCACATTCTTTTTTTTTTCGGTAAGGATAGTAGCATGGAATAAATGTTTGTTCCCAACCTTTAATCACTATAAATCTATTAATGTGTAGAATTAGCACCACTTTTAATTCCCTATAAAAATTAATGCCAATAATTATATCAAAATCATCAAGAGGCATTACAAGCAAATCTACCTCAAAGTCACAATTGCCAATTTTCAATTGTGCACTATGGGCTACCCCAACCATAGTTTTTAATTTTTGACTCGTAGCCTTAATATAACTTTGGAACCTATATACATTTAGCCCCAATATGTGCACCAGCTGCTCGCTCACAAATGTGTTTGTTGAACCTGTGTCAACTCTTAACATTATATTTATGCCATTTATATTTACAACTACATACATCACATTTGCTTTTACTGCATTCAAATCACTAACCGAAGTTATTGGTAAAGACAAACGATTTAAATCAACCTCAATAAGTTTATAATTGAATTGCAAACTGCCTTAGAGTGCCACAACTTCTTGCTCTTTTACCTCATCATTCGTTGTAGGATTTTACTCTACCAATAGAGCATTGATCTGTTCTTTCTTTGTGAAAGGGATGAAGATTCAAAGCAATTAAAATCATGCAAAATTTTAAAATTTTGATTACATGCAACTCTTGCATCAACTGGAATCTTACCCTAGCCCAAGATCACAAAATAAGTAAATATATATAGCTAAAACATGCATGATAGACAATATTTCAAATCAACAACCAAGTCATATCATGAATTCACAAAGCCTATCAACTAAAAGTTTAATAACACTTATAAAACTCATAAGTTTGTAGCACGCTCGACAAGCTTTAGTTGTTGTGATCCAAAAGCTCTAAGCTCCTCAAATATGAAGCCTCTAGCTTGAAACACACAAATTGCATAAGGAAGATCTTCAAGGATGATGGAGTACTGCCCACATGCCTCTCTTCTTTGACCCAAGATGCTTGTTAGAACTCCTCCAAACTTGAATGTGTATGGGACTTAATAGCAACCTCTAATGGATATCAATGTTAGATATGAACTTGTACAACTCTTGTGCAACAATGGCTTTTAATTTTGAGAGTTCACAATACTTGTGATATTTTTTATTCTCTAAACTTAGAAGAAGAAGGAAAAAAATGATATCAACCTTTTTCTCTCTTTTGTAAGAATATTAAAATGTCTCTCAAATATGCATTAGCCTTAGTGTGTTGTCTTTAAACTACCCACAAACTTAAACACCATCCATTTGATAATAGTTTGAGTGTCTCACACTTAAGCTACATGTATGTGTTAGCATGAGTATCTCACACTCAAGCTATATGCATATGATAACTTGAGTGTCTTACACTCTAACTATATGCATAGATAGTTTTATTTCATAAGTGGGATTAGTTTGGTTACATGGATAACCTTAGCCTTTGACTTCATTAACCCTTAATGAGTTGGGCTAAGGTTATGGACTTGTTTAACCCTTAAACAAGGCCCACACCAAACTTAATAAGACAACTCATGGACCGTTTATTTAAACTCTTTAAATAAAACCCAACTTTAATCTACTATTAATAATATATATAGTCCATCTCATGGCCCATATCCATTATATCATTTGAAGGTAAATATTAATTTAGTCCTTGAACTTAATATCATATATTAAATCAAGTTCAAATTAATATTTATTTAATTATAATTAGTCTCAATCTTTGAATTTAGATTTCAGGATATGCTAGATGTAATATTCTACCCTAGAGATTAATTGGGTTATAGATAGATTTATGGACTAAATAGCATTAGAAATACGTTTTAAAGGTTATTTTATGCCTAAAGAGTATTATAGGGGTCTAAATGGATATTTGCAAAAAAAGGTTATTATAGCAACCTTTCTTTCCCACGATTTCCTTTCTTCTTTATGGAATATCAACATTTTCTTTTCATTTCTTTCATTCCATCTTCCTTTTTTTTCTCAAACATTTATCATTCAATCAATTTTAGTTTTTCCTCTTTAAGCTTCTCAACTTCCAAGATTAAGATTTCAGTGAATTCAAGCACTTGAAGTAAATGAAATTTGTTTTGTTTTATTTCTAAATTCTTGAATTTGGATAGAATTTGAAGTTTTAATTGTTTTGATTAGTTAAAAGTTTTATTATGCTAAAACAGACCCCTATGATGATTAGAATAGTGTTTGGGATTGATTTTAGAGTTTTTGGCAAAAAACGAAGCTGTTTTTGTATTTCTGGGTCGATCAAGTGACACCTCAGTACTAAGGAGTGAGGAGGCACCTCAGCACTGAGGAGTGAGGAGGCACCTCAGTGCTAAGGAGGTGCCTTAGTACACTGAGCCGGTGCCGCAGTACACTGAGGAGGTGCCTCTACACTGAGGAGGTGCCTCAGCACTGAGGAGGTGCCTCAATGCGGGCTTTTTGAGCCCTGGAACCCTAATCAAAGCTGTGTCGGACCATTGTTTGGGTCTTATACCATATCTTTTAGCCGTAGGTCAATTAAATTGAGTAGAATTTAAATGTTTATCTTGTGTTCTTATACTTTTGCTTTTAGATGTTAGGAGCAAATTCGGTTCCAGCTGTAGAGCCTAGGTTAGAATCAGATAGGTAGCCTTTTTCTTCAGCAAGCTAGATGAGTGGTTATATGTATCTAAAATTATTTTTGAAACTAAGTACATATAAGTATATGTATGTAAAGTTATCAAAATATTTTCTATGATTTAGTTACTGATGTTTCCTTACAAATAGGATTTTATCAAATACCAGTTTGCAAAACATGGTTTTACAAGTTACTTAGCTTTTATATCAGAAATTGGGAACATATGGCATATAATCATTATTGATATAGCAAAAGCAATTTAAAGCAATGATATGTTTAATATTTTTATAATGATTATATTTCAGCAATATATAAGTATCAGCTTTATGATTCAGTAAGTATTTTTTCTTAGCAGTCTGATATATACGAATGATTTGATTTTACGGATAAACCTATACACTCGTAATATGTACTCTTTAGATTGCACCATAATGACTGGTGTTATATCTTAGTAGTATTATTATGTATATGATTATATCAGTAATATTATCTAGTAACTGTCTTGGGGGACAACACTTGATTGTGCATATAGCCTTGGGAGCGTACAACCGGGTGGTTTAGCTCTGCTCATGCATATGACTAGCATTATATATATATACACTTAGGCTACCAGCATCATTATTGCACCCAATATGTTAGCAATCTAGCATAATCTTTTGGTTACACATTTAATGAGTGTATGGATTAAAATGATCATGAATGTTTATTCAGTTTTATAGCTACAGTTATACAATATTTCAATTACTAGCAAAATTTAGATTATTATTAATCATAAGTATTATTTCAGTTTTTTATTAATATTTATCAAACAAATTTACAGTAAGTAAATATATATATATATATATATATACTTATCCATCACAACCAGTAGCTAATGTTCCCACTTTACTTTATTGTACTTTATTTTTAGTCCACTCACTAAGTATTTTTATACTCACCACTCCTATTTTAAAATATTTTTAGATTCAGAGGAATATTAGCAATAGCATGTAGGAGATGTTTTGGTGTCCACCTGTTGTCTAGAGGAGGTTGTGCCAATTAGCTAAAGATCTGTTTACTTTGTATTACCTTTAAGATTAACTTGTTAAAGAGTTGATGGTATTTTTACTATTTGGGAATTGATGATGTTTAAAAAGACTATGATGTATAATAATAGTATTACCTTCAGTTTATTTTAAGTTATTAGTAATATAAGTATGATATATTTTCATTTCCAACTGTAGCAATAGCCAGCTTAGCATGTAGCGGCCGCTCACCAGCTAGCGGAGCGGGTGTGACACTAGATCCCCACACATGTGCAAATCTAATTCAATTAATTTAATTAATTAATTAAACTCTTTAATTAATAATTATCTTCATATGTGCAACTCTTATGTGTGTGACTTACTAAGTTTAAGTCTAAATGGCAATGAAAAATAATATTAATACTTAATATTATGGAACACCTTTCCATCCTAAATGTGAAAATCTCAATTAATCACATTTAGTTCCTATAAGTCGTGAGTGACCCCTAACATAGATATCACGACTACCCAATTAGAAATGAATGCTATATGTAGATCCACAAGAACCATAGAACATAATTATCATGTACTAAATATTCCTTCATTACAAGATCCCGATATTGGCTAGAGTCACGGTTTAGTCAAACTCTAATTGCCTTAATCATATAACCTCATCTTCAGTTCAATTCTCGATAAAACATGACTGCTACTAAACTATTTTTAGTACAGAAACTCTTTTGTGTAATTCGAGTTTGACCTGGCCAGGTACTTATTCATCAAGAATAACTTCGATAGCATAGGATCTTATCCTGGTTCACTCCAGGTAACGAATTTCATCTTCGTCGATCACTCATCCCTATATACAACCAACTAAAGCCACCACACGCCATATACCCATACGTGGCTAGTATATATATGTAAGCAGTATAAACTCTAACAAACCATATATGGATGACCATATCGCCTCAGGTCAAAGGACTATATAGACTATTATGTTCAAGATTATGATTGTTAACAAAGGTGAATTTCCATGTAATCACAAATCTTACGTCACAGTTCGATCCACCCATCATATGAGTATCCACATGTCTATTCTGATATCTCATATCAAATAGCATGAGACCTACTACCTCCCACTATCGATATCACATGTTGATAAAGGAAAATAGACAGAGGTGATAGTCTAGGGATTAATACTACCCTTATATTAATCCAACGACTATGAATATTTATAGTATATGTACCGAATAAGTTTGTCAGTCATATTATCAACTCTTGATAATAAACTCATTCAACATAATACTAAAGGGTAAGTATTCAAATAAACTTACCACTTAATTTAAATGAATATTTTATTACCATAGGGATAAAAGTATAATATCAACATACAAAAATAGCCCTAAGGCACATCTATACTAATACTTTAGGCATTCTCAAGCCCTATGTGGACCATCATCTATGAAATATTTTTTATTTTTTAAGGTACTGTTTCCCTGATTGGGAACCAACCTGCCCCTTTTTAAGCTATTGTTTCCCCCTTTTTTTTATTCTTTTCATCTTTTCCCTTAGACTATAAAGAACTATCATCACTTTTTTCAGTTCCGCTAAGATCAACCAAGGCATCCACTACAATAATTGTACTAGGGAGGTCATTCAGCCGCTACCATCTGTGTTCTATTTAAGCCTATAATTTCAAATCTGACAAGAAATTGTACATCTTATCTTTTTTGGATAACCCCCTAATGTCTAATAATAAGGAAGAGAAATCCTTCATATAATTCTTGACAGAACCAACATGTTTCAACTACATTAGTTTGTCCTTCACATTCTACAATGAGTTACTAAGAAGGAATTGCTTCCTCAACTCCTTCTTGAGTCTATCCCATGACTCAATCTTAAGTCTACTAGCATTTTCATCATTTATGGTATATGTTTTCCACCATAATTTTGCATCACCCTCAAGGTGCATGCATGTCATGCTCACCTTTTTTATATTTAGCACCGCAACAATAGTAAAATATTACTCTATATCCCACAAATATTTCTCAAGTTCCTTGGCATTCTTTGCACCTCTAAAGCATATCAATTTTGGAACTAATCTTTGAATGATCAACAATCCCACTAACATTTGATGCTATTACCCTTTTTATGACAACCAAGTTTATATATAGATCCTCATAATCTTTGAACATCACAGCCATTTCATTCGAAAAGATTTTTGAACAACCTCAATAAAATTCTTAATTATAACAATTCTATCAACCACATAACTGCTATCTTAATCCTAAAAAGTTTATCCTAATGTAGCCTCGAGTCTAAATAAACTTTTTTGAGTTTTATTGCCCCCATTCATCTTTAAGACAATATAACTCGATTTGGCTCTAATACCAATTATTATATGGATATTTTTCAAGTCCTAAATAGAGCCCCTATGTAGCAATCAAGCCCTATACTTGACCTAGTCTAATAACACCCACACACAGTAAGTTCAAATAGAGGTTTGAATAAGCAAGTTAATAGAGTGAAAATAGCTAACACAAAAGTAAAAAATGGCAGCAAACATTAAGGGAATGAGTCCTAACTTTTATTACACCAAGCATAAAAGAAATATATATAGTAGAGGCTCTTTAAGACACACACACTTCATGTATGATTTGCCTAAGGAATAACCTGCCTATATACAATGAGCAGTTACATGGCAGTTTTCCTACACAAGTATATTTAATGTGCAATCGACACCCCCAACTACTTAGAGTTAAATTTTAAGCCTTTTGTACTAGTAAAAATTGCCCACAACTATTGCCATATGAGTCAGCCACACAACCCATGTTTTCAGCTATAACTTTAGGTAACTATTGCTAACCGCCTATCCCATATGCATGTCAACCTGCCTTGTATGCAATTTAGATAGCCCACATGTTTAACCATTTTTCCCACTTTACTTGGCTATTTAGCCACTGGTCAATGCTAGCCAACGTGCCTGAACCATGCCCAAGCCGCATCGAGCTAATTAGGCTTGATAGCCCACCTAAGCTGCTATATGTCAATGCCATTGTCTTCCTAGCCCACTTGTAGGCCTGTTTAGCCTTGCTCCATAGGCTAGTGTGCCAATCCTTTTGACAAGTCTCATCACCATCTTAAACCACTAAGTTTGCCTTCCTCAAACCTATGTTATGCAACCATATTTATTAGTTTAATTCCCACCACTGCTTTGATATACCCTACTTTGTAAGCCCATGCTGCCTTATAACTAGGAGTAGTGCCCATCCTAGCAACCAACCACTGTGTTAGAGAGTCAGGGGTCTAACAGGACCCATAAATATAAATCTAGCCAAAAGTGTGGATTTCAATATAGAAGTTGACTAAAAATAAAGATTTAATATAAAAATGATAAAAATACAAGTTTAATGCAAATGTATTATTTTTTAATGAAAATATGAATTTTATGCTAAATGATTCAATTTTCTTAAAAAAATAGTTTAAAAATGTAACCTTTAATGCAAAAGAGTGAATTTTATAAAAAAATAATAAAAAATACAATTCTGGATGAAATGGTGGGAACTTTGCACTCTCTACGTGTATGGATACTAGTCCATACATGTAGCGCCCACCAATATGTATATGTAGAGCCCACCAATATATATATATATAAGCTATGAAAAGAAAGCAAAGATGCAAGTTTTTAATGAAAAATACCATAAAATGCAAACTTTATGCTAATGTGCTAAAAATGTTAGCTTTATATGAAAAATATAATAAAAATACTATTTTTATATTAAAAATATATCAAAATATGATTTTTGTATAGAAAGCCTAAAAATGGGAACTTTATGTTGAAAAGATGTAAAAGATGTAAAAGATGCAATTTTTGTAGCCAAAGTATGGTTTTTAAGATAAAACACGATTTGTGCAAGAAAAACATAAGTTTTATAGCAAACAACTCAAAACATAATTTTTATAGTGAAAAACACAATTTTATATGTCCACATTCAAGGTTAGAGATGCAAACATAATACAAGCATAAAGTCAATTCACAATTAGCAAATAGTATGTAAATAAGGCCAGACTTCACCACGTAAAGCACAACTAATATTTTCTAATTTGTTGGCCAACAAAATTAAAAAGAAGAAAGTAGAAAAAGAGAGAATGCAATACTAAAGATTAAATGTGCAATACGACATATTTAGGTCCTTAGAGTGTTTTAAGCTAGATTTGTTTTGGAAAGGGAAGCGAGTTTGCTTTAGAATAGGCCCGAACAAGTCATCCTTACCCTTATTTTGTGCAAAATGATGTGAAAAAAATGAAGAGGTAGTTATCTCTTGAAGCATATTTTGACGAAGATGTGGCTGGCTTTGGTTGAAAAGAGAATTTAAAAGTCCTAAAAAAGAAAGAAAGATATACAATAAAGTCCAATACAATATGCTCTTGAGTATTCACTCCGATAAAATTTTAGCATTATTTTGAAAGGCCTACCTTGAAATGTAAAAATATAGGGTATTTATAGAAAAATAAAGAGGTTCAGGGTTTGCTACATGGAGAAGGGTATCATGTCACATACTTTGGAGCACACGGGTGCATGTTTGAAGTGCTTGGTAGTGTGCCAAGGTGTGCAAGTGCAACGTGGGACTTTTGTGTGCATCAAAGATGCGCAGCTGCGTGCCATGAGTACATTGCCGCATGCTATGGCCACACAGTAAGCCTGTTAAGTGATAGAAGCATTTCAGTATGTGCTAATGTATGTTGTCAGACGCATACGTGGGCTTCGCGGGATATACACATATACTCAGGTCAAAATTTTGGGTTTCAGACTAGATGGTTTTAGGACATAGGGTTACAATTTTAGGTCTTATGTTAACACACGTAGAAAGAAGTAAAAATATGTATTTTTCATCATTTTTTGATTTCATCATTAGACCATGATTAGGGATCATCAAATTTTGATGTATAATAATAACGAAGTCCAAATTTTGAGTTTGGAGACCTTTGACTATCCAAAAGGCTATCAAGGTTCTTCTTACCCTTTTGAAATTTATAGTTAGAGTTTTTAAGCTCTAAAATTTCTTTTGAAAGTAACCCATTTCTTTATTATCCTGATCAAACTCATCTTTTAAAAAATATGTGGCTTTCAAATAATGAGATAATATATCATTTGAAGAATTAATTTTTAAAAAGTATTGCTTCAAATTCTTAAAACTTTTGTTTAGCTTAGAAAACTCTTGTTTATAAAAATTTTTCTTTAAATATAATTTTTAATATTTTAGAGCTAATTTACTCATCATAAAGTTCTCAACATCAAGTTCCTTATTATCATAATCAAGTTCAAAGTCATCATAAGAAGTTAAAGAGAAAGGTAACTCATTCTTATCTCCCAAGGCCATAAAGCGAAGGTTGATTACTCCTTATTGGTCTTCCTGCATCTTGAATTTGTAGGAGTCATCTTAAATAGATTTGAAAGCTTTCCTCCTCTCCTTCGTTTCCTTACTCTTATGCTTGAGCTTGGAACATTCATATTGAATATGACCAGGCATCTTGCACTTATAGTATATGACTTCCTTTGATTTCTTAAAGTCTCCTTTCTTTAATTCATTATGCTTGCTCAATGTATTTTTTATTAAAAACTTCTTGAATTCCCTTGTAAGAATTGCTAGCTCCTCATCACCTTCACTTTAGTCCTTAAGATCTTCTTCATCACTTGTGTATTGAGAGGCTTTGAGGGCTATGCTTTTCTTTTTCTCCTCTTTTTATTTTTTTCTCCTTCCCTTTACCTCAAGGTAAGCTCATAAATGAGAAGTTTACCCAACAAGGATGTTGGTTGAGAGTTTAGAGAAATCACGTTACTTATGATTCTTAATCCGTTTTTGGTAGCACCATCAAGATTTTGGTTTTCACCTGCTCTTTAAAGTAATATTTGTCTAATTTCTTCAATATAGTCAAGAGAGTATTAAACTGATTAGTCATCTCGGTTATGGACTCATTGGATTTCATCTTGAATTATTCATACTTATAGACATGCATTTGCACTCTCTTAGATCTCACTTGAATGTTACCTTCGTAGTAACTCTCTAAGGTCTTCCAATCTCCATGGTCGATATACAATGTTGCACCTTGTCACATTCTTCTCTTGACATGGAAGCTAGAAGTGTAACACCCGTACCTTAGATACGTCATTCATGCATTATACTTTTCCTAACATATAGAGTAGAGTTATGGATTACCTTTAAGTGGGCATGTGTATGCATGGTAGAGAGGGATTCAATTGTAAGGAAAGTTGGGATTAATTTGTCACAATAAAAAATTGTGGATTATTATGTAATAATCCTAGTTCATTAAGAGGGTAAAGGGATATTGTAGAGATAAGTGTTTATAATTATCTATATTCTTATTATTTTATTCTTTTATGAGTTTAAGAATTTAATTAAGGAGACACCTTAGGGTATACTTGGTAGTTTGTGATTGGTTTATGTTTATAGGAGTGTGTATGTTGTATATGTGTTAGTAGTGTGTAGAGAATTCCTTTAGAAAGATAAGGGAAGTGATCTTGATTAGCTTTGGGAGATTTGATCTTGCTCTACTCATCTATCAATAGTTTTAGAAAGTTTTAGAAGGTCTATAAGCTATTGGAGCATCATTTGGTAAGCTATGCATATATTTTTGGTTAATTTAAGTTGAGTTGTAATTGTTACAAATTTGTGTTCCATTTTCTATTTTCATCAGTCCTAGTATTTTTGCCATAACTTGAGTTGTAGAGCTCCAAATTGAGCAAGGTTGAATGCTCTAAAAACTTCAGAGAGTTCTCTACAACTAGGGCTATAAACGAATAGAGCCGCTCATAAGCTATTTGGAGCTTGATTCAGAAAAAGCTCATTCGATCTCGTTTGTTAAGTTAAACGAGCTGAGCCCAAGCTTCATTTTAAAGCTCGCTAGCTAAATAAGCTGAGCTTGAGGTTCATGATATTCGAATTGTTTAAGCTCGCAAATAGACTCGTTAGTAGGCTCACGAAACATATTCGTAAATAAGCTTACGAACAAGCTCGCGAACAAGCTCGTTAGAAGGCTCGCGAAATATGTTCGCGAACAGGCTCGTTAGTAGGCTCATGAAACATATTCGTGAACAGGCTCGTGAATAGACTCACGAACAGACTCATTAATAAGCTCATGAACATGCTCTTGAATAATCTTGTTAAATAGATTAATGAACATGCTTGTGATCATGTTTCTTAATTTAAATATTAGTATTAGTTAATGGTATTAAATAGATATAATTTATTATAAAAATTAGTATTAAATAAATATAATTAAATTTATGTTTTGATAGAAAATATAATTTAATTTATTAAGTAAATACTAGTATTAAACAAATATAACACTAATGAGATTAGTATTAAATAATATAAAAATATTACATATTATGTATACATAATAAAACTATACAATTTTTATGTAAAATATTACATATGAGTTTGTTTTACATGAGCTTACTTTATATCAAAACTAGTATTATTTGTCATGCGACTATTATTTTTAATGTTATAAAATATTACATATTATGTATACATGATAAAACTATACAATTTTTATGTAAAATATTACATACGAAATTATTTTACATGAGCCTGCTTTATATCAAAACTAGCATTAATTTGTCATGCAACTATTATTTTCAATGTTAACCTAAGTTAGATAATAACTTGTCAACCGGAAATGTATATAAAATTAAATTACAATGTTTTAATTAACTATTGGATATCAATTAAAACTAAAATGCTTAGTGAATGGTTTTAATTAACAAATTGATACTTAGTATTTCTTATTTAGTAATCTTATAGTATAAGAATACGATCATAGTATTCTTATTTATAAGATTACTAAATAAGAAATACTAAGTATTAATTAACTACTAAATTTACCATAAAATTACTAATTATTGAGTATCAATTATAGTTAAAATACTTAGTGAATAGTTTTTGTAAACTAATACTTATATTAATATATAATACTAAGTTATAAACAATTTGAAAACTATATAGTTTAATCTCAAAACTATATAATTTTGCATAAAACTTTATATAACTAATCTAACCTAATTGGTATAAATTAATTTTTTTTATTAAGTCTAATTATAAGATTAATTAAATATGTACATTATTAGTTTAATATTAAGTAAATAAAATTTAAAATTACTAAGTATTTTATATATAGAATCAAATTAAAGTTACTAACTCTAATAAAAATTATATATATATATATATATATATATATATATATATATATATATATATATATAATCAAATTATTGAATTTTATTATAAAAATTATATATCAACAATGAAATTATATGTATAAATTTATTAATTATATAATTAATTAAATATATACAATATTAGTTTAATATTAAGTATTAAGTAAATAAAATTTAAATTATTAAGTATTTTATACAAATAATACTAAAAAATTGGTAATTATAAAAAAATTACATATTTATAATGTAAATTAGTATTAAGATTAAGCATTAGTATTAAATAAATTACATAATTTTTTTATAATGTTTAATCTAAATACTACTATTAAGTACTAGTATTAAAATAAATATAATATTAAAAATATCATATAATATTAATTAGAAGTTAAAATTCTATAATTTCACCATAAAATTATATTAATATTGAATAAATTAATATAAGTTAAATGCTAAATAAATTAATTTAACTTCACCTAAAAACTACGTAGTTTTACCTTAAAACGATGTAGTTTTGGTGGATAACACAAATAATTTTTTTTTAGGTGTAACGCAAATAACCCTAATTCACTAACTTACCTACGCCCTTTTTCATCTTCATTCTTCTAGAGCTGCCGCTCTCTCCTTATCCCTTCTCAACTTTACTCTAATCATCTCTACTATATTCTACTTTCTAAAACTCAATAATAAACCCTTTATCCTCTTTGAAAAATAATTTGTTTTCATCTCCTTAAACTGGCTTATGGCTATTTATCTCCTAAAATCGGCTTTCTCAACTTACTACTCCATCGCCTTCGGCTTCTGCTTCTTAAATCACTTTACAACTCTCTTATTTCTGGAATTGGTTTTCAAATCTTGTGCTACTTTTAAAATCTGCTTTGCATGATCTTGTGATGTTTCTGAGGTCGGCTTCAGAGGTTTGTTTTTTATTTTTATGCAGTATGTTTTTTTTAAAAAATTTCGGCTCTAGTCTTGTGCTGCATAATCTTGAATAATATGCAGTATCTTCGGTTTTATGGGTTAAGTTGATCTCACTGAAATCATTATCTTCAATAATTGTTACAGCCTACAGTAGGATTTTGATTACTACTTTTTCTGGTTGAACTCTGTATTTTTTTTTACAAGATTTCGAAGTTGATTGAAGATTACTATTTTGTATTGCAATCTTATGAATTATTGTGATTTTTTTTATTTCTCTGTTGTTGTATTTGTAAATTGCAATTTGTAGTTTAATTTAGATGGATTGTAATACATTTATTAGTTTTGAGCCTGAAATTTGAATTGCAATTTATGGTTTTAAGTTATGCTAACACTGGATTTTAGGTTTCATTTTTGAGCTCGAGCTCATGAATGAGCTAACAATCGAGCCCACAAACGAGCTCTCAGTCGAGCTCTTAAACGAGCAAAATTCGAGCCGAGTTCGAGCAAGCTCGATATATATAATTACGAGCCGAGCTCGAATAATATTTTTGATAATTAACTCGAGCTCAAATTTTGAAACATGAGCTGATCCCCGAATATCTCATTATTCAGCTCGACTCGGCTCGGCTCGATTACAACCCTATCTACAACTCTTATATTTTGAGCTTGAGCTGAATTTACTGTTAAGGTTGTCTAACAGGGCTTGACATTTTTTTTGCTCAACCTGATGACCATGTTTTACCCGTTTTTAATAAAAAAAATTCATAGATGATTTTATACATGTCCGAATTGAGTAATTGATACATATGGACATACAGGCACGAGATCTAATTCAAATCCTTTAAATTATGATGGAGGACCAATCACAAGATCCCGAGCTAAAAGGATGAAAAATGTAGCTAAAGAGCTTGTGTAAAAGAATCTCGAGTCTATGGAACAAAAAGGAGATGAAGAAACTAATTAATCAATATACTTAGTTGTGATCCGACTGATACACGCCCGTGTGTGTTTTTGTGCGGCCGTGTTGAACATTCGTGAATTATCCCGAGACAGATACGGTTCCTTACACGCCCGTGTCTAAGGTCGTGTTGCTATATATACCCATGCTTATTTTTGAAACATCATCTACATGATACACAATTAGACGACACACCCGTGTTGGAAGTTATGTAGCTGTCGAGTTTTTAAAGAGACATCAAAACACGCCCGTGTATGATCAAGTCCATCCCGTGTGCCAAGCCGTGTTGGAGTCTGTCAATGTTACTAAAATTCTTAGAGCTCGTACACGCTTGTGTGGCTTTCAAACACGCCCCGTGTCTCGATGATTAGATTTTGTCTAATTAGGATTTCCTTTATGTTTTCTTTACTAATTAGAATTTGTGTTTAATTAGAAAAATAATTGTTTATTCCTAAAGAGTTGTTTCTTTTAGAATTAGTTTAAGTTTGGGATTACAAGTCTATAAATACTTGTATCAAATATTATTATTTTACATAAGTTAATTGATTTAATTCAAATTCTTAATTAAATTTTCTTGAGTTCTTGCGAGAGTTATTTTCTGAATTTGCTTTGAGCCTATTGCAATTCAACCCTGATAATTAGAGGTACTAATTGTTAGATAACTAGTGTTGCTAATTCCTTTAGTTTAATCTAGATAGATCCTTGGGCAACAGTTCCAATAGATTGTTACAAATTCTAGTTGTTAGATAACTAGTGGGTTGTATTAGTTTGGTATCAGAGTTTTGGCTCTAGTGTAAGCTACGTATCCCTAGCGCAGTATTTATGTATTGATATAAACAAATATTCAAAGTTCATTCGCATTAAAATTGCATCAAGCGATTCGGCCTCAACAAACATCAAGGAAGCCATATTTATCATCACTCGTTGCATCAACAAAATTCGTGGGTAAGCATTCTACCCCTTGAAAACATATTCGAATTGCATACTTTTGCCTTATTTTCTTTATCTACCTACCCTATATCATTCTACATCTTGAACCCCTTCTTTCTATTTATTAATCATCCAAAATACACTAAAATTTGTGCATAAATAAACCTCAAATTTTATACCTGAAATCACCCAAAACAACCCCACACTTACATTTTTTAGCTTATCTTTCACCAATAGCTTTAGTTATCTAGTTTGATTTATAATTCTCTTAAAAGTAGTAAGAGTTTAGCTTAATTAAGGACTCAAAAAGAATTTTTTTATGTGTATTTACTTGTGAGTGCATTAGAGAGTTTCTAATTAATTGAGAGAAACATGTAAGGGAGTGTTAGAATAGAATTTTTCTTAATTTTCTATTTCAGATTTACATCATAGATACAAAGAAGAAGCTTATATTGGATGCAATACAAACAATGCTGTAAAAGATCTTAGCTCAACAAGAAGATATGAGGAGTGACAATCAAAAGGTCCATGAACAATTGGAAAGATTAGAGATAGGTACCCCTATCCGAGCAAGGGAGACCCAACGCATTCTCTTCAATGAAATCAAAGAGGAGGCGGCCGAAGAAGGATCAACACGTGCCAACAAAGGCAAAACCAAAGATGGGAATTTGGGATCAATCAAGATGAAAATTCCAGCTTTCTAAGGAAATAGTGATCTGGAGGCGTACTTGAAGTAGGAAAAGAAGGTTGAAAGGGTGTTCAAGTGCCATAATTATACTGAAGAGAAAGTAAAATTGGCTGCCGTGGAGTTCACTAACTATGCTAGTGTGTGGTGGGATGAATTCACCTCCATTAGGCATAGAAGTGGAGAAGCACCGATTATCTCATGGTTTGAGATGAAGACTATAATGAGGAAGAGATTTGTACCTTAACACTATTATAGAGAGGTATATAACATGTTACAAAGATTGAACCAAGGCTCTAGAAGTATTGAAAAGTATTTTCAAGAGATGGAGATGGCCATTATTCGAGCTAAGATTGAGAAGGATAGAAAGGCTACTATAACACATTTTCTATCAGGTTTGAATCATAAAATTACTAACCTTGTTGAATTGCATCATTATGTAGATTTGGAGGACATGGTATACATGGTAATCAAGGTGGAAAAGCAATTGAAGGTGAAAACAAAAATAAATTCGACTCCCACAACTACATGAAAATCTAATTAAAAGAACAAGGGAGGAGAAA
>CATIWO010697395.1:0-15685 GCA_949673435.1 Macaranga tanarius | reverse complement strand
ATTATTATTATTATTATTATTATTATTATTATTAAGATTTAATGATAATTAGTAATTATTAAGGGAGACTTTTTGGAGGGGCAAATAGTGTATTTTTATTGGTAGCTTGTGTGTGTGTGTGTGTGTTTGTTTGTGAGTGTGTAGAGAATTTGAGAGGAAGAAGAGGGAGAAGAGGAATTCTTGGTTAGCTTTGGGAGATTTTTTTTTTTTATTTTCTCTACTCATCTAAGAATTGTTTTGGGGAGCTTTAGAAGACCTAGAAGTTGTTTGAGCATCAATTTGGTAAGCTTTACATTTATTTTTAGTTATTTGAGTTAGGTCTTTGATGTTGTAAATCCAGATTCTGTTTTCATTATGCATCAGTCTTAGTGTTTTGAGCATAACTTGAGTTGTAGATCTCTGATTTAAGTAAGGTTAGATGCTCTAAAAATTTCAAAAAGTCCCCTAAAACTTTTATATTTTGTGTCAGAGCTGATTTTGCTGTTAAGGTCGACTGGCAGGGCTCGATATTTTCATGCTTCTGCTGTCAATTTTGTTTTACCCGGATTTGATAAAAAATTCATAATTAATTCCATACATGTACAAATTGAGTAATTTCAATTGGAATTAGAAGTAGATCATATGACTAGCTTCAATATTATTTTCATAATTTTTAGATTTGTGTGTGAATTATTTGGATGCATTGAACTTGAGCATCTAGTTGCCCTTTTGTGATTTTAGGGTGAATTGTTATGCTTGCTTGTTAAATTGGGCATAATTGTGTATAGGAGTTGATAGAGCTAGAAGAGACCCTATTCAATAGGGGGAGCTTTTATTTAATAAGGAGTTGAAGGCTTGAGGTAAGTAATTATTGATATAAAGTATGTATATATATGTTGATTTTCATATTAAAAATGAATTAAGTTATTATATGAATTGTGTAATCCATTTAATGTGGTAAGAATGATATATATATATATATATATATATATATATATATATATATACTTATGAGAATATTGAATTGAGATTTAATGGTTGATGGAAATGCGTTGTATTGACAATGGTGAATGGTGATTTACTATAGTTATTAAATATGGTGTGAAATGAATATAATGTTGAAATGTGAATGATATAGTTCTATATGTGGATATTGATTTATGTAAGGATATAAATGAGATTGATATATTTGTTGTGAAATATATGATTGAATGAGGTAAATATGAAATGTGATAGCATTGGAATTGTGGTTGTAAATGGTATATATTATGAACTTGAGGTTAGGTTACTGGAAATAAAATGATGCAATGTTGTGAGTAAATGTGAAAAATGATGTCGATTGGTTTTATGACCATCTACAATGTGAAAGATAAATCGATTGGCTTTGTGACCATCGACAAGATTAAATAAAATGATGTGAATGTAAGAGAATGAAATAATGATTGTAAATATGTTTATTAATATATATATATATATATATATATATATATATATATATATATATATATATATACACAATTATATATGTGGGTGTGTGATGAGGATACCGAATAGTGAACATATTATGTGCTCTTACATTTGTGTTTGTTCATGATATTTGAATTAGAGTTATATGAAATGGGAAATGTGATTGTAATGTAGTGAGGTAAGGATCTAGTAGAATTGTATATATCTTGTGCATACTCTTGGTGTATGTTTGTATAATTTTAGTATACGTTTGATTGATGTTAAGTAAATATGAGTTTTGTCTTTGAAAGGATAATATATTGTGAAATGATTGGGGTTTGTTTGAAATGTGGTAATTTGGTATATATATATGAGGCACTAACAATGTTGTTTTGCTGTTTGAAGATCTTGTTGCGATGTTTGAAATGTCGCTCAAGTTGTTAGACACGACCATGTGGTGTTGAGATATGGCCGTGCATATGCGGGCTTTAAATTCAGGATTTTGGCATGGCCATGCCACTTTTGAGCATGGCCATGCAGGTAGGTGCACGCCCATGCGCCTTTTTGGCATGCTCATGCGCATCTAGAGGACAAAATCACCAAATCAGGCACACCCATGTGCCTTTTTGGCATGGCTGTGCAGGTCCAGAGTTCCAAATTTAAGGACTCAAGCACAACCATGTGCAAATTCTGCATGGTCGTGCGCAATCTTAAAATTTCAGCCTCAGTATTTTTAATATAATTTGAGCTATAAAACTCCAAATGGAACATGGTTTGATTTTAAAAAAACTTTAAAGAGTCTTCTACAACTTTCATGTTTTAAGTTTGAGTTGTCTAACAGAGCTAGACATTTTATTACTCACTCTGATTGCTTTGCATGACCTTTTAGTATTCAAAAATTTATAATTAATTCCATACACTTCCAAATTGTATAATTCTAGTTGAGAATGGAAATAGACTCATAAATATAGAGTTTATATAAATATTATAACTTTTGGATATGGTTACGATTTATATAAACATTTTAAATCAAGGTCTTGAAACATGCTTATAGCAGACTCTTGTAGTTTGATGTGTTACAAGGTTAATATATATTATTATTATATTAATGATTACTAACTGAGTAGTAAACTCACCCCCTTTGTATCCATAATTTTTAGAATTTAGTTAGATAAAGCTTGGAGTCTCCATTTGATAGTAATCTCAGGTGGGCTAAAGGCGAGCTTGGTATCGACAATTGCATCCTCACTTACATTTGGCATTTTGATTTATGTAAAAACGTCGTGTATGTTTAGTACTAATATGTATATTATGTACATTGTACAAACTTATTTATAAAATAGTTTTGCAAAAATTTTCTTATGCCACGTGTTTGATTTATATTGTAGCCACGTGTACGTAGTAGTTGAGAGTGTCACATTAAGTGGTATCAAAGCGGGAATTAGATTCCCTTAGGACATGAAAATATGATACATTCATGGTATATCATGTATAAATCATGAGTTATATATAGTTGATGTGTGTTAGCTTATGTTAGGATGAGGAAACACCAAGCGCCTCACTCTGGCCTGGAAGTGTCACCTGAGTCTGTACATAGGCAAGAACCTATGCATGCATTAGATGCATCTGAACATGAACAGTCACAATCACAGCCTACTCCTCCACAAGTTGCTTATCCTCCCTTTATGTAAGAATTTGTTCAAGTCATGAGGGGGATAGCATAAAAATTAACTGAAAGCACTCTTGATGTTAACTATGAAAAGATAAGGAAACAGGGTGCTAAAGTTTTTACTAGGACTACTGATCCGATGGTGGCTGAGGAATGGTTGAGAAATACTGAAAGAGTACTAAATCGATTTAAGTGTACTACTGAAATGAAGGTGAGCTATGCAGTATTACTCTTGGAACAAGATGCTTTAGATTGGTGGGAAACTATACCAGGAAGTCAAGAGGAACCAATGGCATTAATATGGGCAAATTTCTTAAAGGAATTTTCAGATAAATATATGCCGATTGTATATAAAAATAGGAAGAAACTTGAATTCCTTGAATTGAAGAAAAATGACTTATATGTGGCTAATTATAAAGTCCAATTTGTTAGACTATTAAGATATGCACCTGAAGAGGTAGCCATTAAAGAATTGAAAAGAAACAAATTTGAAAGGGGACTAAATCTTAAAATTAGAGAAAGAATAACAGTGAAACCTCTAACTTATATAGATTTATTGGAAGCAGCACTTCGAGCTGAAGAGATTATATCAGAAAGAAAAATGTTGGAGATCAAAGGATAGGAAACTACAATAACTAAAGTGAATGAAAATTAATTTTTAAAAGTATAGGATCTCAACAAAGTGGAATGAAGAAATGTGAAGTGAGTCAGATCAGTTCACCCGAGGAAGGATCAACAACTAACAGATTGAAACAATTAGATGAAAGAGAAAGTGTTAATAAGAATAAGTCTGTGAGTGTTATAATAGTTTTAATGTGCAATGAATGTGAAAAATTGCATAAGGGAGAATGTTGGAGAATTAAACCGAAAGTGTGCTACCATTATAGACAACCTGGATATTTTATCATAGATTGTCCAATAAAAGAAAAATGATGAAGAAGCTCAAATGGTGGAACAAAATAGTGTTGGGAAATGTGTACCACAAAGTAGCCAAGGAAGAGGTCGAGGAAATAAAAGAAGTAAATATACGAGTACAATTACTATACTTCTTAATCATGATGTTAGATTCTGAAATTACATATTTGATTATATGGGTATGCAACCCATATATATATATATAACTTACTTGAATAACTACGAGAGTGTAATATAAATGCGTTCTATGCTTGTTGGAATGATGTGATTGCAAATTTGATAAGGAAGTTCTGCTTCAAAATAGTGAATAATATGATTAATATTATTATGAGAAAAGATTGGGGATATAACTACTATATTTTTATGAAGTAAATATAGTAAAATAAAAATTGTATATATTGTTATTGCATATCATGTGAAATATTATTATGTCGATTAGCTAAGTGACCATCGACAAAATAAAAAGATAATTATGTGGATTGGCTAAGTGTCCGTCGACAATTCGAATAAGTCAAAATATGTTAAGGGTGATGGGATTATGTGAGAATTGGTTCGACCGGGTATCGATTGTTAAGATTGGGATGTGAGTGTATGAACTCCTACTTTATGTGAAATATTATGAGATGTTATCTCTTATTGTTGAGATATGTATAAATGTTAAATAAGTATTGAGATGTAAGCTTATGTGAGGTTTACTCAAATGCTATTAATTATACTTATATTTATCTATGTATTAATTTGGTAAGTTGTGAGTATCTGTAAGAATGTTACAAATGCATATATGGTTATACATTCTCTTGATTTTGTAAATTGAATGTGTAACATAGTTGTGGAAAAATGGAATTGATATACATAGGGTATGTTTTATTTATAAGCTAAATTTTGTATACCCTGTGTATATTTTTTGTATATGATTAGTTATGGTTATATTTCTTTAATTAGAGAATTTTGGATATATCCTTGAGAAGAATTATTAAACATTATTTCAGTATCGAAATGCAAATTTGAGATTTAAAGAGATAGATTGATAAAGTGAATAATTATGGGAAGCATTAAATTCAGTGTATTAAAGTAGAAGATGATAGTGTATGGTAATGTGGTAGCAATGGATAATTGAACAATGAATGATTAAGAGTTGCTATAATGATATTCAAGACATAATTGCGAGCGGGAAAATAGCAACTTTAAAGGGTATTTTTATTTATTTATTTAGCTAACAATGACATAGTTGTATATTATGTTAGATAAAATGAGTTAGGGGGTGAAAGAAGGTATTATCTTTTGTGCATAATCATTAAGAAAAACAATTACTATTACTCTTATGTGTGCATTATTGATTTAGAGATGACTGCTATATTGGATAGTTAAGAAATTATGATATTATGAAGCGAACATTTCATCTTATGATTCCAAATTAACTAGCATGGTGTAACCATTGGGGATTTGAAGACTATAATTATATAAAAAATTATTATTTATGTTAATGAATATCAAGAGATTAAAGTATATATGAGGGTGTTGAATTGGAACAACAGTAGGGTATTAAGTTTTTCTAATTACTAGTTGACAATGAAAAGGACCATAGAAGAAATTGTTATGTGGAAGTAAAGTGTCAAGCTTTTAAAAAAATTGTGCCTATCATTGGTACCAAAGTGGAGATAGCAAGGAATAATGTGGAATATTGTGTTTATGTTATTGTATATGTTTAAGAATATGATGCATTTAGGCATATGATGTTATAAAGTGTGAAATGGCATGAAGTATTATTATTTAGTATGCTGGATAGAGATGTGAGGTGACTAATTGGAATGTATAATTTCGAAATCGAAACTTATTATGAGAGTCTATGCAATAAGGATAAAGAGGAATTAAGTTCAAGAAGTATTAATATTTCAGTGGATTAACAATTTTGGGGACGAAATTTTCTTTAAGGAGGGGAGAAATGTAACACCCGCCTTTTTAAATACGTAGTCTTGATGTAAGTATTTTATTTAATACATAGTAGAGTTATGGATTGTAATTAAGTGTGGATATATAAATGTTGGTAGAGAGGGACTTATGTGTAAGAAAAGTTGGGACTATTTTATCTAAATAGAAAGTTGAGAATTATTTGGTGATCATCCAAGTTCATTAAGGGGGTGTAGAGATTTGGTGGTATTTATATATTATTTTATTAGAAATACTGTAGAGATAGTTAAGATTTAATGATAATTAGTAATTATTAAAGGAGACTTTTTAGAGGGGAAAATGGTGTATTTTTATTGGTGGCTTGTGTGTGTGTATGTGTTAGTGAGTGTGGTGGAGTGTGTAGAGAATTTAAGAGGAATTCTTGGTTAGCTTTGGGAGATTTTTTTTATATTTTCTTTACTTATCTAAGAATTATTTTGGTGAGATTTATAAGATCTAGAAGTTGTTTGAGCATCAATTTGGTAAGCTTTATATTTATTTTTGGTTATTTGAGTTAGGTCTTTGATGTTGTAAATCCAGATTCTGTTTTCATTATATATCAGTCTTAGTATTTTGAGCATAACTTGAGTTGTAGACCTCTGATTTAAGCAAAGTTTAATGATCTAGAAACTTTAGAAAGTTCCCTACAACTTTTATGTTTTATTTTAGAGCTTATTTTGCTGATAAGGTTGACTGCCAGGGCTTGATATTTTCGTGCTTCTGATGTCAACTTTGTTTTACCCAGATTTGATCAAAAATCCATAATTAATTCTATACATGTCCAAATTAAGTAATTCTAATTGAAATTGGAAGCAGACTCATATAAATAGTTTCAGTATTATTTTCATGATTTTTAAACTTGTGTGTGAATTATTTGGATGCATTGAACTTGAGCATCTAGTTGCCCTTTTGTGATTTTAGGGTGAATTGTTATGCTTGCTTATTGAATTGGGCATGATTGTGTGTAGGAGTTGATAGAGTTAGAGGAGACCCTATTCAATAGAGGGACCTTTTATTTAATAAGGAGTTGAAGGCTTGAGGTAAGTAATTATTGATATAAATCATATCTATATATATTGATTTTCATATTAAAAATGAATTAAGTTATTATGTGAATTGTGTAAGCCATTTAATGTGGTAAGAATGATATATATATATATATATACACTTATGAGAATATTGAATTGGGATTTAATGGTTGATGGAAATGCGTTGTATTGATAATGGTGAATGGTGATTTACTATAGTTATTGAATATGGTGTGAAATGAATATAATGTTGAAATGCGAATGATATAGTTCTATATGTGGATATTGATTTATGTAAGGATATAAATGAGATTGATATATTTGTTGTGAAATATATGATTGAACGAGGTAAATATGAAATGTGATAGCATTGGAATTATGGTTGTAAATGGTATATATTATTAACTTGAGGTTGGGTTACTGGAAATAAAATGATGCTATGTTGTGAGTAAATGTGAAAAATAATGTCGATTGGCTTTTTGACCATCGACTATGAGAAATATGATGTCGATTGGCTTTGTGACCATCGACAATGTGAAAGATAGATCGATTGGCTTTGTGACCATTGACTATGAGAATTGTGATGTCGATTGGCTTTGTGACCATCGACTATGAGAATTGTGAAGTCGATTGGCTTTGTGACCATCGACTATGAGAATTGTGATGTCGATTGACTTTGTGACCATCTACAAGATTAAATAAAATGATGTGAATATGAGAGAATGAAATAAAATGATTGTTAATATATATACAATTGTATATGTGGGTGTGTGATGAGAATACCAAATGGTGAACATATTATATGCTCTTACATTTGTGCTTGTTCATGATATTTGAATTGGAGTTATATGAAATGGGAAATGTGATTGTAATGTAGTGAGGTAAGGATCTAGTAGAATTGTGTATATCTTGTGCATACTCTTGGTGTATGTTTGTATACTTTTAGTATACGTTTGATTGATGTTAAGTAAATATGAGTTTTGTCTTTGAAAGGATAATATATTGTGAAATGATTTGGTATATATATATAAGGCACCAACAATATTATTTTGATGTTTGGAGATTTTGTTACGATGTTTGAAATGTCGCTCAAAGTTATTAGACACGGCCATGTGGTGTTGAGATATGGCCGTGCATATGCGGGTTTAAATTCAGGATTTTGGCATGGCCATGCCACTTTTGAGCATGGCCATGCAGGTGGGTGCACGCCCATGCGCATTCAGAGGAAAAAATTACCAAATCAGACATGCCCATGCGCCTTTTTGGCATGGCCATGCAGGTCTAGAGTTTCAAATTTAAAGACTCAGGCACGGCCATATGCAAATTCTGCATGGCCGTCCACAATCTGAAAATTTCTGCCTCGGTATTTTTAATATAATTTAAGCTATAAAACTCCAAATAGAGCATGGTTTAAATTTAGAAAAATTTCAAAGAGTTTTCTACAACTTTTATGTTTTGAGTTTGAGTTGAATCTATCATTAAGATTCTCTAACAGAGCTAGACATTTTATTGCTCACTCTAATTACTTTGCATGACCTTTTAGTGTTCAAAAATTCATAATTAATTCCATACACTTCCAAATTGTATAATTCCAATTAAGAATGGAAATAGACTCATAAATATAGAGTTTATATAAATATTATAATTTTTGGATGTGGCTACAATTTATGTGAACATTTTGAATCAAGGTCTTGAAACATGCTTATAGCAGACTCTTGTAGTTTGATGTGTTACAAGGTTAATATATATTATTATTATATTAATGATTACTTACTGAGTAGTAAACTCACTCCCTTTACATCCATAATGTTCAAGATTTAGTTAGATAAAGCTTGGAGTCTGCATTTGATAGTGATCTCAGGTGGGCTAAAGGTGAGCTTGGTGTCGACAATTACATCTTCACTTGCATTTGGTATTTTGGTTTATGTAAAAATATCATGTATGTTTAGTACTAATGTATATATTATGTACATTTTACAAACTTAATTATTTATAAGATAGTTTTGCGAAAATTTTCTTATGCTATGTGTTTAATTTATATTGTGGCCACGTGTACGTGGTAGTTAAGGGTGTCACCGAAGAAACTCAAAAATGAACTGGAATTTGCAAAATTGGAAATATTTCAATGTTAAGTTGGAAGTTTAAAGGTATGAATACAATAACCACATTTTTCTTTTGAAAATAAAATAGCCAATTAGCCATCACTTTTTTTTTTGGGTATTTCTTTTAGTTTCAATGTTCATATATTTATAATGAGATTAATTAGCTAGTAGGGAAAAAGACTCTAATTTGATTTTTTTTTCTTATAGTATACAATAAATTTAGAGAGGCGGGACGTATTTGATATGATTATCAGTAATCAAGCTTATAATATTTCAAATCAATGTCATTAATTTATTTGAACATATTATATAGTTCATAATTTGATTTTAATTTTTGCAGTTTCCTAATGTCTTATCCTATCTCACAACATGATTCGGGTGAAGGAAACTAAGTTCCAAATCAATCTTTGAGATATGGATTTGGTCCAAAGATAAATTGAATTTGCCATATGTATATAATATTAAACAAATTAAAATATACTTTAGAAGAAGAAACATTCTTTCGGTATATGGTATAAACTAGTCTTCATCCCGTGCGTTGCACAGATTATATTTTATTATTGTTATTAAATTATATTAGTTATATATTTGGAATTACTTTATCTACTTAATTTTGAGATATTTAGATAATAAAAAAATATAAAAAAAAGTTTTAAAACCACATAAGAATAGTAATTGTAATTCATGAGTATGATAAATTCACATGAATTAAGTACTTTAGTGAATGAATCCAATAGAGACTTTAATCAATATTCCACATCCCCATATATATACATATATAAAATAAAAATAACGTGAGGAGTTTCAATTACATTAACTCTCAATCTCAATTGATTCTAAGAAATACCAAATTTCCACAAAAAAACATTATATAATAATTTATAAGAAAGTTCTGCCCTCTCAAACTTTGCCAGAATTATAAAAGCACACTTGGCATAATATAAAAGTATCCTTATGAAATGAATCCTCAAATAATTAAAAATTCAAGCAACCTAATATAGTAAAATGCAAGCGCAAAAACCTAGAAACAGAATCTAATAGTATTGTTGTTTCAAGTTAGTGCAGTTTGGTGATGGAATTTAAGGAATAAAAATAAGAAAGAAGAGGAATAATATCTAATATCCAGGGACAACCAATAAATACTAATGAGTTGCTTTTTGACATAGAAGGCAAACCTGTGTTGCAAAGCTCTTTGGTTTTTCCCAACTTGATTCCAGAAGTGTTCATAGATGAAAAAATCTACCAATTAACACCGAAATGGTAGAGAAAAATAGATTCTACAATCAAGCCTGCGTGGGAAAAATGCAGAAATACTGCATAACACTCCATATGGTAGAGTCACAACTCAATGCAAAGAGCACAAGGATGACAGATATCAATTAAACAAACTTTAGATCATGAAATCCATCCTCTGCAGTTGGGTGAAAAGTTAAATAATGTAGAATTTTAATGAAGGTTTCAAAATGACAAACAGAAAATGCAAAACACATGCAACAAGGAGTTGAAATATATAAAAAAACTAAAGGGAAAGGAAGTTGATATGATATGTCTAAAGTCGCTGCTTAATAACTTCATAGGACATTTATGGGTGAAAGGGATATTCAGGAATGTCCCACAATCACTAGTGGCAAATGTTTTCTGATGAAACAACAAAATGTTAAAAGACAATAAAGTTTTCAAAGAAATTGATCACATGTTTCTCAAGACATACAAAATATTATATGAATAACATTACCATGAAGTCTTTTGCTGCAAAATAGTCAAGAAACACCAATACAACTCCTCCAGAGATATGGGCTCCCAACATAGAAATAGCATCATATTCACATAAAACAAAAAAACTGGGGCAGAACATGAATATTCAGCAAAACTCAATTGCAAAAGCAATATCTTTTCTGAAAAAAATGTCTAAATGGTTCACTTCAAATTTAAAGAAAATTCTAAGAGAACTGCTAATTTTAGTATCAGGGTTGTGTCAGTTGAGGTTTTTTAGTTAATAAGTAATGCTTATATATAGTAATTAAAAGAACAAAATTAAATTGCCACGGTTAACCTAAAATATACAACCAATTTACCAAAAAATGAAGGAGCAACAAGAACTTACCCAAACGCCAAGAATCAATGGCCCAAGGTGGAGATTTCCTGATTTTAACCCAATTACCAAAAAATGGAGGAGCAACAGAACTTACCCAAACCCCAAGAATCAATGGCCCGAGGTAGAGATTTCTTGATTGCAAACCAATCAGACTTGGCCAACTCCATTAGTTTGTATTCTATTCCTATAAACCATTCATACAGCTTATATTATGTATGTCGCAAAACCTGCATGCCATATAGGAGAAAAAATAATAAATTGCATTCAATGTCCCAAAAGGATTACCAGTATTGGACCAGATGCAATTTTATTATTCCCATCGAATTTGGATGGAACATCAAACGCATACAGCTTCCAATCTAGAGTTGGTGTGACACTAGCCAAGCAAACATTACCAAGGACTTGTGTAAAAAGAGAGAAAATATTGTTTGAAAAAAAGGAAAAAAAATCAAGCAGATTGAATTATTATTCAGTTGTAATTCATAAGATGTTGTCCAAAGTTAATAGAATTATATCAACTTGAAAAAAAGAAATGAAAGAATACAAGAAGTTGAAACTGAAGGGAAGCGAGAAGGGTGTGGCAAAACTCAAAATGGAGAAGGGAAAAGGTGAAGGGACATTAAATTGAATAAAAGAAACGGAGAAATTGATATATGGGAAAGTAAGTGGAGCGGCCAAAGGGGGAATGTGGAGCTCAATGTGTCAGTTTGCTAACATGCCACGTGGTAGATTTACAGGACATGAGAATGTGGTGCTAAGCTTTATTATATGGAAAAAGGTAGATGTTGTCTCACAGGAAGGGTAAATACTATTTTGCCCTTCCCCTTTTTTATAATTATAAACAATTAAATAAATATATAAATAAATAAATAAATATAATATAATATATGAGTTTATAAATTATGACACGATGAGTTTACCCAATTCTTTTTTAGGTTTTAGATTTTATCAATTTATTTAATTAAATAATTAAAATATATTTTATATTATTAAATAATTTTTATATTATATAAAAATATATAAATAAATAAATATAATATAATATAATATAATTTATGAGTTTGTAAATTATGACACAATGGGTTCACCCAGTTCTTTTTTAGATTTTAGATTTTGTCAATTTATTAATTAAATAATTAGAATATATTTTTTATTATAAAAATTATAAGGGTAGAAATGTCATTTTAGATAAAAAAATATTTTGTCTTTTCTCTAAAAGGACGCACAATAGGTATCTCTTACCTAGATACCTATCATCTTCCTTATTATATATATATATAATATAGATATATAGATTGGTACTTTTTTTAATCACTATATAACAATATTTATATATTTATAAAAAAATTATATCAAGGGCTAAACGAAATTCAAAGGTTGGATCAATGAAAAAATATTTCATAATGGGGATTCTTACATTCAAATGTATGTGAAAACGATTTATAATGGAGATTCGGTGTTTAAATTTTTATCAGGTCTATTCAGCCAGTGCCAATTATGCAATACTAATAAAAAATAGGGATAAGTATAAAAAAATACCATACGGTTATACACTTTTTCACTTAAAAGGACTATAATATTTTTTTATAATATTTAGGGGTATGTGGTTTAATTTTATTTGTATTTTAGTACCATAATTAGTAATATTATTAAAAATATATGATATCATGTTAAAATAAAATGAATATTTAATTGCAAAATTATTTATTAAGTATATCACTCAACCAATTAAAATAAGTTTATAAAAAATAAAAATAAGATATATTTTTAATTTTATTAAGAATAAAAAGAAATAATTTTTAAAATAAATATATCATATTTTTAAAAGTATCTAAATAGTTATATTGATGACAAATTACATGTAAAATATTTTTTTTAATGAAATGTAGTGTTATATTAACATTTTAATATAAAATAATGACAATATTAGTTGAGAGAGTATTAAAATGTTAGAAAATGAAACCACAAATCTCTAAATGTTACGAAAAATATCACAATTTTTTAAGTGAAAAAACGTCTAACCACATGCTACTTTTTTGTGCTTATCCCTAAAAATTAATCATATGTTTAATGTAGTGTAAAGACACCTTATAATTAAAAAAACTTTTTTTTTTCCGACCATTTGCAACTGGTTGATGTTAACAACCTTGAAAACTTCCCTTAACAATTTGTCTTGTGCATATGTTAAACTATATAAATGAGACCCATATACAATACACAACTATAAAACAAGCAAAAGCTAGAGCTAACCAAAAAGCAAGTTATAAATATCAATATTTAATGGCTTCCAATCAGCTGTTTGTTGGCTTTGTTGCTGTGGTTGCAATTATTCTGCCATTGACCCTGGCAACTGATTATTTAGTTGGTGATGATCAAGGTTGGTGTTAACTACACTCAGTGGGCTCATGGCTCATGGCAAAGTATTTTATGTTGGTGATAGATTAGGTACTCATCTTTCCAATTTATTTCTATATTTGTCTGCTTACAATTTTTCTTTTTTTGAGAAATATTTGTTTGCTTACATATTAAATATTTAATTGGGAATATAAATTCATATCCTATATTTGAATTAAATTTGAGAAAGGTTTCGGTTTTAAACCCACGACCTCATTTAAGTAAAAGTAAAAAACAACCTTGATTATAAAATAGTTTTATACAAATTATGATCAAATTTATTTTTTAATTTATTGTTTCATATTCACTTTTTATAATTCAAAATTAGTTGATATTTTTTTTGTCTGAATCACGGATATTTAGAATCCATTGAACTCTAACTAATTGAGTTTGACCTGAATAAGATCATAAGGGCGGTAAAAGTTTCCTAATTTTTAATATACTAATTAAGAAGCATATTTTTAATAGTGCATGGAAAGCTGGCCCATCATTTAATATAGTAATAAGAAGTTTTTAATCATAAGATCATTTTTTTCACCAATATTACATGTTTCAGAGAAAAATAAATTCTGATGCTAATTCAAGTAATGTCATATTTTTGCAGTGTTTAATTACCAAGCATGCACCACAACGTGTATGCTGTGGATGAAGCTAACTTCAGAGCATGCAATGCATCAGGAGAGCTTTTTAATAGTGGAAGCATAATGGGCGATAAATGGTATATTTGTGGTTTTCCTGGTCACTGTGAGGCTGGCCAGAAGCTTGTCATCCCCGTTGCACCCGAGGAACGGAGACCAGCACCGGCACCAGTCCCAGTTCTGACACCAACACCAGCTCTGACACCAACACCAGCTCCAGATCCGGAAAGCAGTGATTCCTAGTTTTCTCTCATATTGGTATCAGATTTTGGCCGTGGTTGTGGTAGTCATAACAACCATCACAGTATAATAATGTAATATTCATTATTTATAACAAAGAGAAACACAAGAATAAGCTTCATTTTCTAAAATTAATAGACAAATTGTAATAGATAGACTTTTAGCAGAGTCGTATAAATTGTTCTAGTAGTTATCGAACTTTATTGTTATAAAATGTTGCTAAAACTTTAATTCGGAGCATAGTTCACTATATACATTTGAAGGATTGATGCACCAAATTAATTGAATTGTTTCTTGCCTGTAAATGAATTTTTCTTATAACATAACCAAATTCTGATATCTTAGAATTTTTCATTGACGCATAGTGACCATATTTTTCTTTTGAAAAGAAAATAACCAATTAGCCATCATTTTTTTTTAATATATATTTCTCTCAATTTCAATTCTATATTTATAATGAGATTCTAGTAGAAAGAAGACTCTAATTTGAATTTTTTTTAAACGGTATACAATAAATTTAGAGAGACCAATCATATTAGATTTAATTATCAGTAGTCAAGTTTACAATATTTAAAATCATTGTCATTAATTTATTTGAACATATATATATTATATAGTTCACAATTTGATTTAATGTTTGCAGTTTTCTAATGTCTTGTCCTATCTCACAAGGTGTTTCGGGTGAAAGAAACTAAATTTCAAATCAATCTTTGAGATACAAACTTGGTTATATATATATAGAATACACTTGGAAGAAGAAACATTCTTTTGGTATATGCATCTTTTTTTTGCAAGTAATATGCATGAAATAATTCTGTTATAAGAGTTAGTTTTAAGCACTGCAGCATTTATATATTTATAAGAAAATTATATTATTCATCAAATACACGTAAATAAAATTCAAAGGAATTGACTCAATTTATTCAAATTTTATACTTATATCACGTTTTATAGCGAAAGATTTTGTATTAGATAGAATTCTCATGATTAGGGGTGTAAATGAGCCGAGCCGAGCCGAGCTTTGGCTAGCTCAGGTTTGGTTCGTTTATAAACGAGCTGAACTCGAGCCGAGCTCATTAGACCGCTAAGTGTTCGCGAGCTGTTCACGAGCTTAAACGAGCCTAAACAAGTTAAAAAAATTTCTAAAAATATAATTTATAAATTTAAATTATTCATTAAAATAATTTAAAATAAATTATTTACTAAATAATTTATTATAAAATTATGATTTT
>CATIWO010697350.1:0-11016 GCA_949673435.1 Macaranga tanarius | reverse complement strand
AGTACGTGATGTGGTATAATATATATACATAATATGTAAATAGATATTGTGAGAATGTTGTATCGTATTGAAATGAATGATTGAATGAGGTGTGAAGTGAATATGAATATTAAATGAGAATTGTGTTGCTTAACATGAACTGGGCAATTATGTGATGAGAAATGAAATGTTATATGTATATTTGTTTAGAATGTGGAATTGTGTTGAATGGATTAATGGAAGATGGTGTGAAGTAATGTTTGATTATTCAAAGGTGAATGGTACACATATATATGAATTGATTGAATGATGGCGATATGAAATAAACATGTGGATTGTGAAGTGTTGAATTGTGATTGATATGATGTGAAGTGAGATATAGCTATTAAAATATAATGTGTATGAGAATGAGAATTTATTGAATATTGGTAAGCAATATGTGAGATAGTGGGGCTGAGCTGGGCAGATAGCCTCAGTATGTGACCACTTGTGAGAAATGCGCATATGAGGTGGTTCCGGCCGGAAACCAAATTATGTTGTGTTATGAATAAATGAATTTATAGTTAATATAATATTGCATAATTATTATGTATTAATTAATATGTGTGAGGAATGCTTTTAAAGGTAAGTTAAAGCTTGTATATCTTGTGTACATATATTTAGAAGTTGTTGTGTATACTTTTAGGATATGATGAACATCAATGCCATACATGATTGATTTTTGGCATAACTGTGACATGTATGAGTTGATATGTACTTATAATGGTTTGGAAAGGTGAGTGAATTCTTGCATACCTTGTGTATACATTTGGTATATGTTTAGCATAAATTCTATATATATGATTGGTATTGTGTTGTATTGACAAGGGTGAATGGTGATTTAATATGGTTATTGAAAATGGTGTGAAATGAATATAATGTTGAAATGTGAATGGTACAATTCTATATGTAGATACTTTAAGCTTGTGTTTATGAATGAGATTTATTATATAAAAGAGCTATTGAGACTATGAAGGTATGAATGCAAATGTTTAAATATAAATGTTTGAACTTGTGATTGTTTGAGTACCATATAATTATGAATGAATTGATAATGTTAAGTATATTTTTGAAGTATTTCTAAGTTACTTAAAGTCTCATTTGAGTGCGGGAAATTGCATATCTTTTATAAGACTTGAATAAGGGAATTTTAAGATTTTAAAGGAAAGGAATATTTAGTCCAAGATACGTGGAACAATATGTAATTGTACTGTGGTGGATAATTGAACCCAATTGGGATTGTTTATAGAAGTATAGTTATTTTTATTACAGAATTGGCCCTACTATTGTAGGGAGATGTCTATATTTTAGGGGAGATTCTGTCAAATTTTCAGTAGATTCCTCGTAATTTGTGCTTTTATCGTTAGGTTTTTATGATAAAGTATATTGTGCAATGGACGAGTTATTGATCTATGGGTTGTGTTATGAAAAGTTGAGGATGGTATGGGTATGCTATAAGTAGAGTACTAATTTCATACCATGTGAGATTAATATATGCTTTATAAATATAAATGTCTATAATAAGCAGTTGAGGAATATGAGATTCCAATAGTAAAGGTGAAATGAAGTCACCATTCACCTAAGGAAGCAACATAGTGGGTAGAAGAGTTAATGAAGCAAAAATATCCATACTTGTTCTCTGTAAGTAGTGAGTAGTAAATTTCGGAGATAAAATTTTTACAATGAGGGGGGAATTGTAACATCCGTATCTTAGAAGAATCGTTCATACATTATACCTTCATGACATTTAGAGTAGAGTTGTGAATTATATTTAAGTATGGGTATGTGCATTGGTAGAGAGGGCCATATTTGTTAAGAAAGTTTTGGAGTTATTTATCACAATAGAAAGTTGTGAAGTAGAGTGTAATTATCCAAGTTCATTAAGGGGTGTAGAGACTTTTTTTTTGTGATATTTTTATATTGTTTTATTAAGAGATAATTGTTGATAATTATCTTACTTCTTATTATTTTATTCTTTGTGATGATTATGGCATTTAATTAAGGGGACTCAATTTAGATAAGTGGGGTATTTTAATTGGTGTATATTTTATTATGAGTGTGTGTGTATATATTTAATTGTAGAGATGTTTGAGAGGATGTTAGACATTTGCATGAACATCAATCTAACTCACTTTGGTTTTGACTTTAACAAATAATTTTGATTAACTAATGTATTTGTTGAAGTATGTATATAAGTTAGGAAGTGCCTAAGAACTTGGACAACAAGCAACAAATGCACACGTCATTTTTGCTTCAAGAACTTAAGCTTATTCTAGACTCAAATAAATATTTAATTTAATATAAATTAAATTCCAATTGAGTTCTAAATTTTTACTTAAAGTGTTCATTAAAATCCCATAAAGATGTCCACAAAATTCTGAGATTCGGAGCTAAAACGTGAAATTTATGCCAAGTTTACCAAAATATGACATAAATGATCAAGAGCGCAAATCCCGATCCGGACCGAGCTCTTGATCTGGAAGCTATAGAATCATTAAAATATGGTAGAACCAAATAAGGGGTAAATCCCAATCCGAACCGCGCTCTTGATTTGGATGCTGAAAGCACCAACGGGCAAATTTCAGCGACGCCTCAGTCCGGAGTCCAAATCCCGATCCTGAGCAAGATCCGGAGCAGCCTCCTGAAGCTTAAAAAATGCTCTAACGGACATATTTTCATAAGTCCCGATTGAGAGAATGATTTCCAGCTCTGGAGGACACCTCTGACAGTCAAAAAATTGCATAATTTAACCTTAAATTAAGGGGACTTTTTGGGCATATTTTCCTCCATCTCTAACAGCTAGTTTTTGGCTTCCTCTATAAATAGAGATGTCCAAAATATGCTAGAGCTTACTGATTATCAATTCTCTCCATGTTATAACATTATTTGTGCAAATTAAATTCTTGAAATATTCATTTTTCTGTTCTTGAGAGAGTTGGGTGTGTGTAGAGATAGGAACTCTTTTCTTCTACTCTTTCTTTGGGGATTGAAGAGGTGGGCTGTGAGTTTCCTTCTCTTGTTAGATTAATTATTAATCCATTATGATAAAATTATTGTATTGTGTAAGGTTTAGAGTTGGCCTAGAAAACTCTTGTTGTTAGTTTTGTGTTGAGCCAAAAAAACACTATTGCTGTTTGGTTTTGTGTTGAGCTAAGAAAAATACTCTTATTGTAAAGTTTGAGTTGAGCTAGAAAACTCATCTTGTTGTAACACAATCTAATAATAAGATTGGTGTTGGTGTTGAAAGTCCTAACTTGGGGATAAATTATGTGGAGACGTAGGATTATTGATAATCCGAACTCCTTAAATCACTTGTGTTATGGATTAAAATTGTTGATTTAATTTATGTTTCTTCAATTAATTTTTTATCACCCTATTCACCCCCCTCTAGGGCTTTTCAATTGGTATCAGAGCTTAATTTCTAGGTACTTCATTGCTAGAGTTAAGATCATGGGGAGTGAATTTCTTTCTTTCCAATCTCTTAGACCTTTCTTCGATGGCAATGACTATCCTCATTGGAAGTTTAAAATGGAATTGTATCTTGATAGTGATCCCATTAGATTATGGGAAGTTATTCTTCAAGGTTGGAGTCCCCAACTGAAAATGTGGACAATGTGCAAGTCCTACTTGATAGAGCTAAATGGAGCACTCAACAAAAGGAGGAGAACTACAAGAATAAGAAGGCAATGACTCTCCTTCTTGCTTCCATGGCTAGAGATGAAGGAGGAAAGGTGCAATATTGTATTTCTGTAAAAGAAATATGGGAAACCTTGGAGAACCACTATGAAGGCAATGTGCAAGTGAGGAGCAAGAAGGTACAACTCTATGTGTATGAGTATGAGTCATTCAAAATGAAGCCACAAGAAACTATCACCGAAATGACCAATAGGATGAATGCTCTACTCACCACCTTAAGAAAGCTTGGGAAGCATTACTCCAAAGAAGAAATCAATACAAAGATATTGAGGGTGCTGCCTAAAAAGGATTGAGAGTCAAGAGTGACATCTATTGAAGAAGCTCAAGACCTCTCCAAGCTCTCTACCGACATTCTCATTGGTAAGCTACTTACCCATGAACTTACTATCAAGCAAAGGGAAGGAGAGAAAGACGAAAAAGAAGAAAAGAAAAAGGGGATTGCTTTGAAGGCTGCTCAAGAGGAAAGTGAAGAGGAGAGCCTTAATAGTTCTAGTGAGGAAGATGATGAACTAGCAATACTCACTAGAGGCTTTAAAAAATACTTGAGAAAGAAAAACTTCTCAAGGCAAAAAGACTTCAAGAAAAATGAGGTAAAGAAATCTAAGGGAGTTACTTGCTATGAATGTAATAAACCAGGACACGTTCGAAATGAATGTCCAAACCTCAAATTTAAGAGCAAGGGAGCCAAGGAAAAGAAGAAGGCATTTAAAGCTACTTGGGATGAATCATCCGAATCAGAAAAGGAGGAGGACAACTAAGAAGTTGCCAATCTTTACTTAATGGCTCTTGAAGACAATGAGGTACCTTCCATGTCTAACTATATTAATTATGATAGTTTAAATTATGATGATGATGATGATGATGAGAATTCCATTGTGCATAAATTGATGGATAAATGTAAGAAATTATTTTCTAAAAAGAAATTTTATAAATAAGAATTTTCAAAAATGTCCAAAGAATTTGAAGCTTTAAAAGATAGATTTTCACAAGCCATGTCTTTAAATGAAAAGCTTGAAAATGAGTTAAAAAATTTTGTTTCTTTTCAAGATGAATTTAAAGATGTAAATTAGAAAATGCAAAATTTTTAAAAGAAATTTCAGATTTAAAACATTTAATTTTAAAATTTCAAAAAGGAAAAGAAACCTTGGACAATATTCTTGATTCTCAAAAATCACATAAGGACACTAGAGGACTAGGTTATACTAAGAATACTCACTCATCATCATCTAGTCCAATATTTGTTAAGGCTAAGATGAACACTACATAAGCATCCACAAGTGGTGTTAAGACTCCACCCACACATGCTAAAAAGTCTTACATGCCCAGAACTAAATTTTAAAATATGAATTCTGGTGTTGCACAAAGGTCTCAAGCTAAAGGCAAAAGACCTTAATCAAGACATGCTCACATGTACACTAGGAAGCACACGCCTAGAACTAATTTCAGACATCAAAAACAACATGTTTATAATTGTGTAAGATATGTAAATGCTGGAATAAATGTTCCTAGGATGCATACATATCAGCCACTTTCAAAAATGCCATTTAGGAATGATATAACTACCCTACATAAGAGAAACACTGCTGTTCATGCACATGGACGAACCAGATTTGCCAATGTGAAATATTTTTATTGTATGACTCTAGGACACACCAGAAATGTTTGTTATTATAGAAAATTACATTTGAACTTGTTACCTATGAATGCTAGTGATATTAACCAGCCTAGACCACTTAAGGTTTGGGTACAAAAGAATGTTTAAATTATTATTATATAGGTATGCTTGAAATCCACCAAAAGCAAAAACTAATGGTACTTAGATAGTGGATGTTCAAGGCACATGACTGGTGATAAAGATCAATTCCTCTCCCTTGAATCAAAAGATGGCGGCAATGTCATATTTGGAGATAATGCTAAAGGGAAGATTGTGGAAATTGGTCAAGTAGGTAATCCTAAAACTCTCTCTATTCATAAAGTATTGCTTGTTGATGGCTTAAAGCATAATTTGCTTAGTATTAGTCAATTGTGTGATATAGGAAATAAAGTAACATTTAATCCTAAAAATTGCTTTGTTAGTAACCTTAGTGATGACAAAGTAATCTTTAAGGGTGAAAGACTAGAAAATATTTATATGATTGATTTAAATAAAATTTGTAATATTGATCATAAATGTTTGTTATCTATTTCCCATGACACATGGATATAGCATAGAAGATTAGAACATGCTAGTTTTGATTTAATTGATGAACTTGGTAGTAAAGAGCTTATGAGAGGTTTACCCAATCTCAAGTTCAATAAGGACAAGATATGTGATGCTTGTCAAATGAAAAAACAAACTCAGTCTTCTTTTAAACTCAAAAATAGAGTGTCAACCTCTAAGCCATTGGAATTAATTCACATGGATTTGTTTGGACTAACTAAAGTTGCTAGCTTGGATGGAATGAATTATACATATGTGCTTGTTGATGATTACTCTAGATACACTTGGGTATACTTTCTAGCTCATAAGAATGATGCTTTTAATGCTTTCAAAAATTTTACAAAAAGAGTTCAAAATGAAAAAGGTTTTTGCATAACTGGCATTAGAAGTGACCATGGGACTGAATTTCAAAATGAATCATTTAATTCTTTTTATAATGAAAATGGTATTTCACATAATTATTCTTCACCTAAAACACCTCAACAAAATGGGGTAGTTGAAAGGAAGAATAGAACATTGGTAGAGATGGCTAGAACAATACTCCATGAGTATAAATTACCATTGTATTTTTGGGCGGAAGCCGTCAATACTATATGCTATGTTTCAAATAGAATTTTTAAAAGACTTATTTTGAATAAAACTTCTTATGAGATATGGCATGGAAGAAAACCAAGAATTTCATATCTTAGAGTATTTGGTTGTAAATGCTTCATATTGAACACTAAGGATAATCTTGGAAAATTTGATTCCAAAGTCAATGAAGGAATTTTCCAAAGCTATTCCACCTCTAGCAAAGCTTATAGAATTTTTAATAAAAGAACTCTAGTTGTTGAAGAATCCATGTATGTTGTCTTTGATGAATCTAATTCACTTGATTCGAGAAAGGATATTGTTTATAATGATTTTGTAGGAGATACAAATGACAAAGAAAATGAAGAAGAAGAGGAGCCTTCTATAAATAAGGAAAAAAAAGTCTACTCAAGAAAATACCAATGAAGAACCATCCAAAAAATAATGATCTTCCAAAGAAATGGAAATTCAAGAAGGATCATTTAAAGGACTTAATTTTAGGAGACACATCAAAGGGGTAACTACTCGTTCTTCTCTAAGACCCTTGATTAATCTTATTTTTATTTCTGAAATTGAGCCAAAGTCTACTAATGAGGCTTTGGAAGATAAATTTTAGGTACTTTCCATACAAGAGGAACTCAATCAATTTGAAAGAAATAAGGTATGGAATTTAGTTCCAAGGCCTGAAAATCATCATATAATTGGCACCAAATGGGTATATAGAAATAAAATGGATGAGAAAGGTGTTATTACTAGGAACAAAACAAGATTAGTGGCCAAAGGTTATAATCAAAAAGAAGGTATTGATTATGATAAAACCTTTGCCCCCGTTGCAAGGTTAGAGGCCATTAGGATGTTACTTGCATTTGCATCTTACATGGATTTCAAATTATTTCAAATGGATGTGAAGAGTGCATTTTTAAATGGTTTTATTCAAGAAGAGGTTCATGTTGAGCAACCTCCCGGTTTTGAAAATCATGAATTCCCAAACCATATATACAAATTGACCAAAGCATTGTATGGCTTGAAACAAGCTCCTAGAGCTTAGTATGATAGATTAAGCAATTTTCCTTTAGAAAAAGGATTTTCAAAAGGAAAAGTTGACACTACTCTTTTCATCAAGCATGTTAAAAATGATTTGTTAATTATTCAAATATATGTTGATGATATAATATTTGGTGCTACTAACCATTGCTTGTGTGAGGATTTTACTAAGATAATGCAAGGTGAATTTAAAATGAGCATGATAGGAGAACTCAAATTTTTCCTTGGATTACAAATCAAGCAATGCAAAGATGGGATATTCATCAACCAAGCAAAATACACAAGGGGCATTCTTAAGAAGTTTGGGATGGATGGAGCTAAGTCAAGCAAAACTCCAATGAGCACCACTACCAAACTAACTAAGGATGAAAGTGGCAAACTGGTTGATGAGAAGAAATTTAGAGGTATGATCAGATCTCTCCTTTATTTAACCGCTAGTAGACCTGATATTATGTTTGCTACTTACTTGTGTGCTAGATTTCAATAATGTCCTAAGGAATTACACTTGAATGCTATTAAACGTATTTTGAAATATCTTTGTGGCACATTACATTTAGGACTTTGGTATCCTAGAAATGCATCATTTGATTTACTTAATTACTTGGATGCGGATTTTGTGGGTAGCTTATTGGATAGAAAGAGCACTTCTGGAACTTGTCAATTCTTAGGACAATGTCTAGTTTCTTGGTTTAGCAAGAAATAAGTTTCGATAGCCTTGTCCACGGCCGAAGCCGAATATGTTGCGGCTAGTTGTTGTTGCTCTCAAGTATTATGGCAAAAACAACAATTTATGGACTATGACATTACAATTGATCACATTCCAATAAAATGTGATAATACAAGTGCTATAAATTTGAGCAAAAATCCCATTCAACATTCTAGGACTAAGCATATTGATATTAGGCATCATTTCTTACGTGATTATGCATTAAATGGTGATATTGAACTTATATTTGTTGATACAAATCATCAATTAGCTGACATATTTACCAAGCCTCTTAATGAAGAAAGATTTAATTTTATTAGGCAAGAGCTTGGTATGTTAGATGGGTCAAGCATGTATTAATGTATTTTTTATGTATTTTATATGATTTATTTTGTGATTATTTGGCTTATTTATTTGTATGATATGCTTAAATATTTTTTTTTGGTGTCTATATATTTTTTATTTGGTAATGAGTAATTAAGCATGAACTTATAGCATTAAGTCTAAATGTTTTGTGGATTAATTGTTATTTTTAATGCTAATAAATAATTAATTGTTGAAATTAATTCAAATAATTAATTATTTAAAAAGCCAAATTAATTTTGTGTCTTAGTGATCCTTGACATTTGCATGAATAAAAATTATTATTATTTTAAAATCATTTGCAAAATTAAGATTTTTTTCATATTTAGTCAATTCAGTCCGGAAGGACTAAACTGAAACAAGTTTTGGACAAGGATGCATGGTGCTATGAAGTTCAGGGACTAGGTAGCACCTTCTCCTTGCGAGGTAGAGCTGTGTGAGGTGAGAATCCTCGCACTCGGCCTACTCTGGATTAGGAGGCAGCTCGCGAGCTACGCGAGCAAGGCGAGGTGAGACTGCTCGCATGATCAGCAAGTTGTGCGAGGTGAGATTCCTCGCGCTCGGTGAGCTCTGGATCGCGATGGCACTCGGGAGCTGGGTGAGAAATCTCGCACGCCATGCGAGCTGGGTGAGGCGAGGATCCTCGCACACTTGGCAGGCTCCCTAGCTCTGCTCCCGATCCGGATGGTGCTCCCGAGCAGGCACCTGTACCATGCCAGAAATAGCCATTGGTCACTTTCTTTTCAGGAAAAAATAAATTTTTTCACATGCATTAATTCCACTAAGCTTTTCCATTAATTTAAACTTCATTCAAAAGCCAAAATTTATACAAATTCTCTTTAAATGGCTAGTATTTTTTTTATATATTATTTTTTAATTATTTTCTCATTATACTTTAAGCTTTTCTTTTGCATTCTTAACATTGTTGATTTTTTTTAATTCTCCTCTTATAATCTCAAGAATGATTTTCTTTCCATTGTTCTAGTCCTTATATTTTTTTTATTCTATTTATTATCCTTTAGTGTATATCTTGTGTACATATATTTAGAAGTTGTTGTGTATACTTTTAGGATATGATGAGCATAAATGCTATACATGGTTGATATTTGGCATAACTGTGACTTGTATGAGTTGATATGTACTTATAATGGTTTGGAAAGGTGAGTGAATTCTTGTATACCTTATGTATACATTTGGTATATGTTTAGCATAAATTCTATATATATGATTGGTATTGTGTTGTATTGACAAGGTTGAATGGTGATTTACTAATGTTATTGAAAATGGTGTGAAATGAATATAATGTTGAAATATGAATGGTACAGTTCTATATGTAGATACTTTAAGCTTATGTTTATGAATGAGATTTATTATATGAAAGAGCTATTGAGACTGTGAAGGTATGAATGCAAATGTTTGAATATAAATGTTTGAACTTGTAATTGATTGAGTACCATATAATTATGAATGAATTGATAATGTTAAGTATATTTTTGAAGTATTTCTAAGTTACTTAAAGTCTCATTTGAGTACGGGAAGTTGTATATCTTTGATAAGGCTTAAATAAGGGAATTTTAAGATTTTGAAGGAAAGGAATATTTAGTCCAAGATACGTAGAACAATACGTAATTGTACTTTAGTGGATAATTGAGCCCAATTATGATTGTTTATAGAAGTATAGTTATTTTTATTACAAAATTAGCCCTACTATTGTAGGGAGATGTCTATATTTTAGGGGAGGTTCTGCTAAATTTTTGGCAGATTCCTCGTAATTTGTGCTTTTATCGTTAGGTTTTTATGATAAAGTATATTGTGCAATGGATGAGTTATTGATCTATGGGTTGTGTTATGAAAAGTTGAAGATGGTATAGGTATGCTACAAGTAGATTACTAATTTCATACTATGTGAGATTAATATATGCTTTATAAATATAAATGTCTATGATAAGTAGTTGAGGAATATGAGATTCCAATAGTAAAGGTGAAATAAAGTCACCATTCACCTAAGGAAGCAACATGGTGGGTAGAAGAGTTAATGAAGCAAAAATATCCATACTTATTCTCTGTAAGTAGTGAGTAGTAAATTTCGGGGATGAAATTTTTACAATGAGGGGGGAATTGTAACATCTGTATCTTAGAAGTATTGTTCATACATTATACCTTCATGACATTTAGAGTAGAGTTATGAATTATATTTAAGTGTGGGTATATGCATTGGTAGAGAGGGGCATATTTGTTAAGAAAGTTTTGGAGTTATTTGTCATAATAGGAAGTTGTGGAGTAGAGTATAATTATCCAAGTTCATTAAGGGGTGTAGAGACTTTTTTTTGGTGATATTTTTATATTATTTTATTAAGAGATAATTGTTGATAATTATCTTACTTCTTATTATTTTATTCTTTGTGATGATTATGGCATT
>CATIWO010697285.1:0-14881 GCA_949673435.1 Macaranga tanarius | reverse complement strand
CCTAGGTCCAAACTCCTCTTACAATAATACCCTTACTACTCTAAGATGCATATGCCACAACATGCAACTTACAACTCTATGCCACATGTCATAAAAATTACTATATATGAACAGGACTTCCAGAATGATGAACGTTACACTGATACCATAAAGAAAAAAAAAGAACTGGACAAAGTTTATGTAGAAAGAATTTCTTTTTTCAACATGAGAAGAGAGTTCCAATAATACTAAATTTATAGGTGATTTTACAACAGAAAAAAGAGATAAACGTAGAAGGAAAAGATTAAGTCAATCACACAGGATTTGAATCAATCTCATCCCTAACTTTGTGCTAATATATAATCTTTATCATTTTGACAACTTATTGAATGATTAGTTTCCTTATTCATAGACTTAAGGCTGGCAGCAGATGGATGATTTGGCTTAATAATAATTTGTTTGTTGCTGCTTTCTTTGTTGGATCCTCTTGATTCTAACAATATGAAGCTCTTAGATAGGTTGTGGATAAGTTGGAGCAGGTTAAAAAAATAAAATTCTTTGGATCCGCTTTGAAAGTTGGAGATTTCAAAATATAATTCTCCAAAACCGAATTAAATATTAAAATTCTCTATCTTGAATTGCTCAAAAATTTAGAGCAATTCGTATTAGGGATTTGGAACAAATCGAGATTCCAAATATGTTTGGAGTAAAATTAAAATATGAAGAAAGTATATTATTATTTATTTTCACATAGTTAAATCACTAAAAATGTAACACCCGCCCTTTTTCATACGTATTTAATACATATATATTTCATATTATGCATGTTAGATAGTGGACTACGTATGAGTTTGAGTATGTGCATGAGTGTAGAGAAGGACCTAATTGTAAGATAAGTTTGGAGTTAAATGTCACAATTGAAAGTTTTGGGGTATTGTGCAATATGCCCATTTCATTAAGGGGCTAAGAAGATAATTATGGTGATATTTATGTAGAGTAATATTATATTGGTTGTTAATTAATAATGTGTATTATTATTATTATTATTATTATTATTATTATATTTGGGATAATTAAGCATCAAATGGAGGGAGACTTTAAGGAGTATATTTGGTAGCTTTTGATTGGTTTAATGGTTATGTGAATATTTAATTGTATTAATATGTATATGTATGTGTGGGGGTATAGAGATTTGGTAGTATTTATATATTATTTTATTAAGATATATTGTAGAGATATTTGTTAGTAATTATCTATACATTATTAAGATATTGTTATAATATGTAATTATTATGAGAGACTTTAAGCGGGGCAAATGGTTATATTTGATTAGCTAGACTTTGTGTGAGTGTATATGTATATGGGTGTGGTGATATAGTAGTGTAGAGATTTTGGTGTTAATATTTGTGTATATTTAATTAAGAGAGTTAGTATTATTTTATTAAAGGATAAATTAGCATTAATAAGGAAGACACCTTAGGCTATATTTTTTGAATGGTGATTGGTGGAGAATTAGGCTATATTTGTTGAATGGTGATTGGTGGAGAATTAGGGTGTGTATATATATTTGGTAGAGTTATAGAGAACTGGTTGTAGAGAAAAATAGAGGGTTTAGAGAGGCTTGGAAGATTTTGATAAATTCTCTACACCTCTAGTAAAGATTTTGGGGAGCTTAAGAAGATCAATTAGCTATTTGAGCATTATTTTTGGTAAGTTTTGCTTTTATTTTGGTTGATTGATGTTAGGTTATGATATATGAATTTCGGATTCAGTTTTCTATATGCATTAGTCTTGTTATTTTGACCATATCTTAAGTTATAGAGCTCTAATTTAAGCAAGGTTTAATATTCTGAAAACTTTAGAGTGTCTTCTACAACTCTTATGTTTTGAGTTTGAGTTGATTATACTGTTAAGACTATTTAATCTGGCCCGATATTTTCTTGCTTCAGCAGCTAACTCTGTTTTTTCTGTTTTACCCAAGTTGCATCAAAAATCCATAATTAATTCCACATATGTCCAAATTAAGTAATTCTAGTTGAGATTTGAAGTAGACTTATAGATCTAGCTTCAGTAATATTGAGAACATTATTTATAGGGTTTGTTTGATGTTGTTGGTAGTTTTTTGGATGATTTAATAATTAATTCTTAATTTTTTCCAACATCGGTATTCTTAAGAATCAACGATTTGATGCCTAATTTCTGGTAATCTTAGGATTCAACAGGTTTTGGAAGATCATAAACTAGAAATCGTGCACGATTAAATAGTCTTTGATAGTTATCTGTTACTAATTACCTTCCGCTACGTCACACCTAGTGGCATCTAGTGAGTTTGGTGCAAGTGTCATGTCTATTATGTGGTATTGATACATAGTTGTGTGTAGGAGTGGACAAGGATCAAGGAGACACCACTTACTAAGGAAACTTGTCATTTGAAGGAGTAGAAGCCTTGTGTGTAAGTAATTATTAACATAATACTTATATATAGTGAAATTCAAGTAACTATAGTTATTTGATTATATTTAATCGGTAAATGCTATTCATGGTGGCAATTATGATATCTATATGTGTCATATGGTTATGGTATACTTTGGTACACTTTTATTATAATTTTGGTATATGAATGATATATATATGGCATATGATTATGGTATACTTTTGGTATATTTTTGGTATATGAACGATATATTCTCCATTTTTAATTGGGAATATTAATGTTATGAATATGAGTATGTGTGTGATACATTGTGAATATTGGCACTTGTGAGGTGTAAGCCACTTGGTGTGGTATAATATATATGTATTGTTGTGAGGAAGGTGAATTGTGATTCACGATGAGAAAATAAAAAGAGATGTTGAATTATGATGAAATAATGGTACATATGCATTTTGATATGTTGTGAGAATGATTGAAATACATGCATATGGCATGATGTGAGGAATGTAAGGAAAATATATGAGTGTGGAGACTGATCTCCACAATCTGAGACTGAGATGGGCAGAGAGTCTCAGATGTGGCCATTCATGTGATATATAAATATATGCCGCACGTGCAAGATCTGAGACTGAGCTGGGCAGAGAGTCTCAGGAATAGCCATGGATATATGTAAAAAATAAAAATATATATGAAAAAGAAAAAGTGAGCTTCTGTGTGAAATATGTGTGACGTGTGTTAAGAATTTCGGCTGGATACTAACTTGCATAAACATGCATATTTGCATCATATCATACCACATCTACATATATGTTGAATGAGAGGATTATGTTGTGGATTGCTTGAAATATTATGAATTGATGTAATGTCATTGAGGTTTGGTGTTTGAATATACATCTTATGATATTTGAATCTTGATTTGGAAGGAGGTGTGGATTGATATGAGATTATGATTATGGATAACTTGAAATGGATGATTAGTGTTAAAGGTGAATTATATGATTATGGTGGGGTGTAGATAATAAATTATATACCCCCATATTTATAGATATATATTTATGTTAACAATTGCAGGTTGCTCTTGATGTTATGCCATTGGGAGGTTATTGTAATTTGCTTGATAATTGTAGAATTTTGTATTTAGGATGGTGACACGGGCCGAGACACGGGCGTATCTCAGGCTGTGTGCCTAGACATGCGTTATTTTAGATTAGACATGGTCGTGTATTCTTATATGATTTTGGACAGTGTTGAACACATGCAAAGACACGGGAGTGTCTTTGACCGTGTATCCATGTGTGATTTTTGGCAGATTGGAACACGGGCAAAGACACGAGCGTATCCTTGGCCGTGTGTGTTTGTATATTTATGTGATTTTAGGTAGTATAGAACATGAGCCGAGGCACGGGTGTGTACTTTGTAAATTTTTGGACAGAGGAGAACACGGGCTTAAACATGGACATGTTCAAGACCGTGTAGCCTAATAATTTTTTATTTAATATTTTTCTTTTTAATTAGTTCTTGAGAAGAACTATATGTACGCTTATCTTAATAATTGCTTATTGAGTCACAAACTCATTCCTTTGTAATTGTGGTTTTCCGGGTTTGATGGATAGCCTAGTTTGAGTCTTGCTGATAGAAGCTTAGGAAGTGTTTCTTTGTGAGCTTAGGTGGGTCAAAAGGTAGGTTTGGTGTTGACATCTCCTTTCTCATCATCATAGCCTTTGGGCATTTTGTAATTAAGTTTTAAAAATATATAGTTTAACATTATGTAATACTTGTATAAAGTATTTTCAATATATCAAACAAGATTTTTTATTTATGTATACCTAACTTTTATTCAGAAAATTTTTCATATTCCACGTATATGTTGTAATGTATGGACACTTGTATGTGGTACCTGGAGGGTGCTAGATTAAGTTGTATCAGAGCGGGGATTAGACTTCCTCGAGACATGAGAATATGATGCATTCATGATATATCATGCATAAGTCATAAATGACATATAATTGATGTGTGTTGCACATGTTAGGATGGAAGGACACCAAGCTCAACCCATCAACCAAATGAGTCCGTAGAGTAAAATTATAGACAAATTCATGTGTATGTTGTACATATAAGCTTGAATAATTTCTATTTATAATAGTATATTGGTGAGGCTCAGTTAAATGCAGTTGTAGTGTGGTGGATAACTGAGCCATAATTGATATTGTTTATAAAAGTGTAGTTGTTTTATTGCAGGATTGGCCCTACTTTAGTAGGTATATATTTATATTTTAGGGGAGGTTCTGCCAAATTTTTGGTAGATTCCTTATAAATTATACTTTTGTCATTAGGTTCTTACAATAAAGGCTTGTGTGCAATGGCTGAGTTATGATCTATAGGTTGTGATACAAGTGAATACTAATTAGATATCATGCGAGGTTAATATATACTTAATGCAATTATGGAAATGGGAAAAACATATAGAGACTCAGTGAAAATTGTATTATGTGCTGAAAAGGTTATTGGGGAAGAGAGAGAGCTTTCGAAGCTAAAAAGAATCTAGGTTTTAACAAAGTAATTTTAGAGGATATAGTAAGCATTTGTTCAGCTAAATAATGAAGGAAAGACTTAATAGGGAATTTGAAGAGTCTAAAGGATGAAAAGTTGATGGTAAATTTATGAGTGGTACAATATTTCTAGGTTGCAATTGTAACGATGGTGGTAAGAAATATTCAGGTAAGTATTGGGGTTCTAGGCTAAGGATATATTCTATTACTGGATATGAAGTGTATAAACTTAATAGTTATAGAGTTGAAAGAAGAATAGTATTATTTTGGGAATAAATTGGGTATGAAATTATTATGATATTATAACTTATTGTTTAAGGAGATAGTTATTCATATTCGGGAGTAGAGAAATATAGAGGTAGTGGGTGAAGAAGAAATTGTACATGCTTGATGATTCTAGTTGTGATCACATCACATGTGATTTAAAATAGGCAAGAAGTCTATTTAATTGATATTGAAGATTTAATGAAGATTAAGTAGAAAAAAATGGGTGCAATTATAATTATAGAATTTTCTAAGGTGTTCCAGATATACTATGACAATTATTCAGTATTGGAAGGTAGATTTAGATTTAAATTATAACCACGATGGCATCAATATTGATTATTTATAAAGAATAGTATCTTGGGAGTTGAAAGAGTATAAATTGATAGATTGAATAGTACATTATGATGACATTAATTCTGTTAGTATAGAACTAAGATGTTGAGAAGTAATTGCTGATTATGAATTATTGAACTATATTTTGATGTAGACTAATTATTTATTCCTATGAGATGAGGACTTGTTTGATTAATGGGAAGATGTGACATTATTTGGAGAAAGACCATTTGAGAATTTAGATATTAGTGACTTTGGACATCAGAATATTCTCTTACCGAGACGATATTCAGAATGTGGGATGGATATCATAAATTCTGATTATGTCATTGGGAGTGATTAATACATTAGATATGAGTATGATATTTATAAATAAGAGTTTTAACGGTATTTGAATTAGTTGTGATTGTTTTATTTGATAATGTTGATTTTTATCAAATGAAGAAGATTATGGCAAGTATTTCTAAATAGTTTTGGCAGGAAAAAATAGTTGTATAATATTTAAGTAAATAAATTGAGAATGAGGAAATTACTTTTCTTAAGAAAGAGTAATAGTCTATATATTCAGATAGTCATGATCGGATGAGGAGATTCCTTCGACTTATGATCTAGAGCTCTTTATTAGTACTTATATTTGAGAGTTGAAAGATATTAATTGTGGGAAATAATAGAAGTTTGAATATGTTTTCAACCAGAAAGGATTGAGTCCAAGTATCAAAGATGTCATGAACTTTGAATTCTTACTATGGGTGGTCAACAAAGAAAGCAACATGAAAGAAATGATATATGGAAATGGAATATCAGTCTTATAGAAGTTACAACCACCAATGGTATTAAATAGACTCATAGTGCCAATTCATATAAGGAATCAGAGTTGTGGGATTTGTGTATATGATTTGATTATAGTTGAATTATGGATAATGGATTGAATTGGATGAATTATAGTGAAAGTGAGATATATTGTATATGATTCTGATGTGTGGTTTTATGTAGGAGTTATAAGAGCAAGGTAAAACTCTCATTGGTTAAGATGGAAAGTATTTTAATAAGTAGATATTATATATAATGAATGAGACACAAAAGTTGATTTATGTTGTTCATAGAATGTTAATATTGTTTGGTGTATTAAAAATAGTATATGAGTGTTATGTTTGTGTAATATACTAAGTGAATATAACATGGGCTTGATCCTATTCTTGTAATATCCATGCTAAGATATGCATACAAATGAGTATCATTCTTGAGTTGTGACATAAGATATGTTGTGATGTGGATGTATGATGGTATATTATTTTGTTATATGTTCGGTATATGTCAAGTATATTTTTAGTTATGATTCAACATTGTGGTATATTTTTGGTATATTTTTGGAATATGTTCGGTATATATTATTGCATATGGAAGAAGATTGAAAACATTCAATGTGATAAATAGGTCGATTGGGTTTGTGACTATCAACCATATGAAATGTTGATAAACTGATTGACTACATGTCCGTCAATAAGGTAAATGATACTAAACAATGTGAATAAGATATGAGAATGTGAATTATTATGAAATGCTATCCTATTTATTAAAATGAAGGCAAACATTAAATAAAGTATTGTGATTCATGTAATGTGTATTAAATTGCTTATTGGGTATATTTATATTTTTCTAGTATGGAATTGAAATGATAATATAGGTATGTCTTTAAAGTGTGTTTGAGTTGCTTTGAGCCTCATCTGAGTATGGGGAAGTTTGCATAGCTTTAAGAAGGCTAAACAGGGGAATTGAGTCTGAAATACATGGGACAGTATGAAATTGTGGTAAAGGGTGGAATATTGTCATATAAATTGGCTTTGTTAAAGGAATTATTTTCTATTCATGATATATTCCATGCATCTATGTTAAGACAATATAGATCGGATCTTAGTTATGTGATATTAAAACCTAAGAAAGAGATTTCTGGAAGATCGATAGAAATTTTAGACCAAAAGATGAAGTGGTTGAGGGATAAAGAGATTTCAATAGTAAAGTGAAGTGGAGCCATCATACCCTAAGGAAGCAGCTTAAGAAGTAAAAGAGCTAAAGAAGTAGAAATACATGTATCTTTTTCCAGAAGATAGTGAATTATTAAATTTCGAGGACGAAATTTTCTTTAAAGAGGGGAGAAATGTAACACTCACCCTTTTTCATACGTATGTATTTCATGTTATGCATGTTAGGTAGTGGACTACATATAAATTTGAGTATGTGCATGAGTGTAGAGAAGGACCTAATTGTAAGGTAAGTTTGGAGTTAAATGTCACAATTGAAAGTTTTGAGGTATTGTGCAATATGCTCATTTCATTAAAGGGCTAGGGAGATAATTGTGATGATATTTATGTAGAGTATTATTATATTAGTTGTTAAGTGATAATGTGTATTTGAGATAATTAAGCATTAAATGGAGGGAGACTTTAAAGAGTATATTTGGTAGCTTTTGATTGGTTTAAGGGTTATGTGAATATTTAATTGTATTAATGTGTATATGTATGTGTGGGGGTGTAGAGATTTGGTGGTATTTATATATTATTTTATTAAGATATATTGTAGAGATATTTGTTAGTAATTATCTATACAAGATATTGTTATAATATGTAATTATTATTAGAGACTTTAAGAGGGGCAAATGGTTATATTTGATTGGCTAGAGTTTGTATGAGTGTATATGTATATGGGTGTGGTGATGTAGTAGTGTAGAGATTTTGGTGTTAATATTTGTGTATATTTAATTAAGAGAGTTAGTATTATTTTATTAAGGAATAAATTAGCATTAATAAGGAAGAAACCTTAGGCTATATTGTTGAATGGTGATTGGTGGAGAATTAGGCTATATTTGTTGAATGGTAATTGGTAGAGAATTAGGGTGTGTATATATATTTGGTAGAGTTGTAGAGAATTGGTTGTAGAGAAAAATAGAGGGTTTGGAGAGGCTTGGGAGATTTTGATAAATTTTCTACACCTCTAGCAAGGATTTTGGGGAGTTTAAGAAGATCAATTAGCCATTTGAGCATCATTTTTGGTAAGTCTTGCTTTTATTTTGGTTGATTGATATTAGGTTGTGATATGTGATTTTCGGATTCAGTTTTCTGTGTACATCAGTCTTGTTATTTTTACCATATCTTGAGTTATAGAACTCTGATTTGAGAAAAGTTTGATGCTCTAGAAACTTCAGAGTGTCCTCTACAACTCTTGTGTTTTGAGTTTGAGTTGATTCTGCTGTTAAGACTGTTTAATCTGGCCTGACATTTTCTTACTCCACCAGCCAACTATGTTTTTCCTGTTTTACCCGAGTTATATCAAAAATTTATAATTAATTCCACATACGTCCAAATTAAGTAATTTCAGTTGAGATTTGAAGTAGACTCATAGATCTAGCTTTAATAATATTTTTATAATTTTTGGACATGTGTGTGAATTATTTGGATACTTTGAACCTTAAGCATGTAGTGGCACCTAGTGGCATCTAGTGAGTTTGGTGCAAGTGTCATGTTTGTTATTAGGGATGGCAAAAAGGCCCGAACCCATGGGGTACTGACCCAACCCAACCTGAACGGGGCGGGTTTTTCAACATTTGACCGAGTTTCGGGGTAACTCGAAATTAAAATTATCGGAGATGGGGCGGGGTCGGTATTTAATATATCCGCCCCGTTCTCCGCCCCGAACCCAACACGATATATATATATATATATATACTAATTTTATATTACATATTTGTAGTAAAATTATATTTATACATTATATATATATATACACACACTGATATTTTATATTAATTATTTATAGTTAAATTATATTTATACATTATATATATATTTTTAGTTGCAAAAATAGTGAAATTATAGTATTATGAATTGTAGATTTTGGACCATAAATAGTTACAAAAATATAGTGTATTATATATTAATTATATTTTGTTATGAACTTGTTATAGTGTGTGTATGTGTGTGTGTGTGTATATATATATATATATATATATATATATTTATTTATTTTTATGATGTCTTGAATTATATTTATGTTTGTTGAAATTTATATAGATTATTTGTGTTATTTATTGAATTATAATAGAATACAAATCAAACAAAAAAAATTAATAATGATTTAATGTAATGGGGCGAGGCGGGGTATGTTAGTTTTTCAACGGGGCAGGGATGGGAGATGATTTTCATACTTCGACAGATTATGGGGCGGGATCTGGAAAAATATATAAGTCACGGGGCAGGGACGGGGATACCAGAATCCCCCCCCCCCCCCCCCGACCCGATCCGCCCTGTTGCCATTCCTATTTGTTATGTGGTATTGATACATAGTTGTGTGTAGGAGTGGACAAAGATCAAGAAGACATCACTCACTAAGGAAACTTGCCATTTGAAGGAGTTGAAGCCTTGTGTGTACGTAATTATTAACATAATGCTTATATATAGTGAAATTCAAGTAACTATAGTTATTTGATTATATTTAATTGGTAAATGCTATTCATGGTGGCAATTATGATATATATATATATATATATATATATATATGTGTGTGTGTGTGTGTGTGTGTGTGGCATATAGTTATAGTATACTTTGGTATACTTTTGGTTTTGGTATATAAATGATATATATATATATATATATGACATGATTATGGTATACTTTTGGTATTTTTTGGTATATGAACGATATATTCTCCATTTTTAATTGGAAATGTTAATGTTATGAATATGAGTATGTGTGTGATACATTGTGAATATTGGTACTTGTGAGGTGCAAGCCACTTGGTGTGGTATAATATATATGTATTGTTATGAGGAAGGTAAATTGTGATTCACGATGAGAAAATAAAAAGAGATGTTGAATTGTGATGAAATAATGGTACATATGCATTTTGATATGTTGTGAGAATGATTGAAATACATGCATATGGTATGATGTGAGGAATGTAAGGAAAACGTGTGAGTATGGAGATTGAGCTCCATGATCTGAGACTGAGCTAGGCAGAGAGTCTCAGATGTGGCCATTCATGTGATATATAAATATATGCACACACGTGTGAGATCTGAGATTGAGTTGGGCAGAGAGTCTCAGGAATGGCCACAGATATATGTAAAAAATAAGAATAAAAATATATATGAAAAAGAAAAAGTGAGCCTTTGTGTGAAATGTATGTGATGTGTGTTGAGAACTCCGGCCGGATACTAACTTGCATAAACATGCATATTTGCATCATATCATACCACATCTACATATATGTTGAATGAGAGGATTATGATGTGGATTGCTTGAAATATTATGAATTGATGTAATTGTGACATTAACAATTAAGGTTTGGTGTTTGAATAGACATCTTGTGATATTTGAATGTTGATTTGGAAGGAGATATGGATTGATATGAGATTATGATTATGGATTACTTGAAATGGATGATTAGTGTTAAAGGTGAATTACATCATTATGGTGGGGTGTAGATAATAAATTATATACCCCCATAAATATAGATATATATTTGTGTTAACAATTGCAGGTTGCTCTTGATGTTATGCTATATGGAGGTTGTTGTAATTTGCTTGATAATTGTAGAATTTTGTATTTAGGATGGTGACACGGGCCGAGACACAGGCGTGTCTCAGGCCGTGTGCCTAGACACGGGTTATTTTAGATTAGACATGGCCGTGTATTCTTATGTGATTTTAGACAGTGTTGAACATAGGCAAAGACAAGGGAGTGTCTTTGACCGTGTATGCATGTGTGATTTTTGGCAGATTGGAACACGGGAAAAGACACGGGTGTGTCCTTAGCTGTGTGTGTTTGTATATTTGTGTGATTTTAGGCAGTATGGAACATGGACTGAGACACGGGCGTGTACTTGGCTATGTACTTTGTACATTTTCGGACAGAGGAGAACAGGGGCTTGAACACAGGCGTGTTCAAGACCGTGTAGCCTAATAATTTGTTATTTAATATTTTTCTCCTTAATTAGTTCTTGAGAAGAACTATATGTACGCTTATTTTAATAATTGTTTATTGAGTCGCAAGCTCATTCCTTTGCAATTGTGGTTTTCAGGCTTTTATGGATAGCCTAGTTTGAGTCTTGCTGATAGAAGCTTGGGAAGTGTTTCTTTGTGAGCTCAGGTGGGTCAAAAGGCAAGCTTGGTATCGACATCTCCATCCTCATTATCATAACATTTGGACATTTTGTAATTACGTTTTAAAAATGTATAGTTTAACATTATGTAATACTTGTGTAAAGTATTTTCAATATATCAAACAAGAGTTTTTATTTATGTATACCTAACTTTTATTCAGAAAATTTTTCATATGCCACATGTATGTTGTAATGTATGGACACTTGTATGTGGTATCTGGAGGGTGCTACAAAAAATTTCAAAATTTATTAAAAAACAATATAACACATGTAATTAATATCACTAATGTATTATCTAAAAATTGACATATTTACTATTATTACTATTATTATTATTATTATTATTATTATTATTATTATTATTATTATTATTATTATTATTATTTACAGTATAGATTTTTCACATTATATTAAATATTTTATATTAATAATAATATTATTATTTTTAATTAAATTTCACTTTTAAGTTTTATTTTAATATTTATATTTTATAATTTGAATATATAGAATAAGATAATTATCAATTTCACTATAAAAAGTTTTATTTATGATATTAAAATTTTATTACATTATTTAAGCATGTAAAAAAAATTAGTTGAATAGTGCATTTATTTTATTTCAACAATTAGTTAGTACTTAGAACTTCAAAATATTCATTAAGTGAGCAATTAATAATAAATCGTCTGATACAATTAATTATTAATATAATATTAAATTTCATTTATAACATATAATTTTTAATTTTATTATTAATTTTATAATACCTCATTAGATAAATTAAGATTATAATTATTAGTAAAATTATCGACATAAACAAACACATATATAAATATAAACATGAACAAATACATCATATATAATTATTAGTAAACTTGTTGAACTAAACAAATACATATACATAATTCTATATTTATAATCTTATCAATTATTAATTATCAAATTTATAATTTATAATTTATCATAAAAAATAAAGATAATAGTTATTTGTAAAATTATATATATATAATTATAAAATTTTAGTAAATTACCGGTTCCGATTTTGATTTTTTAGTTTGATGCAATTTAAGATAGTTATTCAATTCTCGATTTAGATAATTTATAATCTTTGGATCCGCCCAATAAAAATTTTTGTAATAATTTGGTTCATAGAAAATCAAACGAATGTAAAAATTTTAGTTTTGAAGATTTTTAATTCGGTATTTTGGGACGGTTTGAATTCTCCAAAACCTGTGCATAGGCCTAGCCATGTTACAAGGCTCATCCAGATTGGATGGCTTCGATATCAGAACTTACTCCTTCCTTCGAATCAAATTGGGAGTGTATGACAATTTCTTAATTGATTAAGATAGTCAATGTTGACCCCTCTATTTACATAATTTCTCTGTGCTGCCATGAGATTTTAGTCATATAAAATTAATTCTTTCATCCTTCTTTCCATTTGGTTGCTTCTATTATTCTTAGAGATGTGTTCATTTTGACTGGTTTGCCATTTTTAAAACCTAAGACTCGTTTCTTGATTGACTCCAAGGATTCTTCACTTTCAAATTTTCAAGCTCTGTGAATTGTGCATTCTTTATGTAATTCTATGTTTCATTCCAAGTTTGGCTAGCATATCGTACCTTTTAAATTGATGATCTTATAACTATAAAGCATGAGAATTTACCTCATTCTTACTCTTTTTCTGAGAATGCTCCTACAGGTGGAACATTAAAGAAGATGAAAAAGTAGAAAGTAACTTAATTTTCAAACAAAGTATATATTAATATTTATCTTTTTTTTTTTTAGTTTTTTAAATAATAAACTATAAATTAATAAAATATTTGTGTATTGTATTATATTTAAATAATTTATAAATATAATTTTCATTTTTATTTGAATAACATTCTAATTTTTTACATATAATAAACTATACATTAATAATAAAATATTTGTAAATTATATTTATATTTAAATAATTTGTCATTATAATTTAGGGGTGTTCATCCTTTAAGATAATTTTTAGTTTTTCCATTGAATTCTATATGAATATAAAAAAATATAGACTTATTTGTATGCTACCTTTAAACTTTGGACTAAAATGATAATATTAGATTATTTATGGATAAAAAAATATTATAAAAATAACTAGCGAAACCTAAATAAAAATTTAATAACTAAAAAGATACAAATTAAAGTTTTGCAATCAAGCACAAAATTTAGTAATTATTTATAGAATTTACCCCAAATTTTAATAAAACACAAAATTTAACTATCATCTGCATAATTTACTTTACTTTCATAGCTTGCAGGTTGCCATGGGTTACATAAGCATACACACATACATAAACCTGATAGAACTTTCTAAGAAAAATATATATATATATCAAAATAGAAAAAAGAAAAATCGTCCTTGCTTGCTTACAGAACGTTGCGCCACTATAGGGTGCATTTACTTTGAGAAAACTACTCCAGTTTTCTAGAAAATTTTTCAAAATGAAAATAGAAAATAGAAATTTGTATTTACTTTGAATATTTTCATAAAAATCTCACTTGAAAAGTATTTTCACTATTTTTCTAATTTTGAAAGAAAAGTGGAAAATAAGTTTTTATTATTTTCTAAATTTTCCTTATTAAAATTATAAACTGAAAACTCCGTATTTTCATTTGAAAACTGAAAACTCCGTATTTTCATTTATAACAAGTAAACATGTTTTACAAATTTTCTATAAAAATGAAATTTTTTTATTTTCTTTGAAAATTGAAAAATGAAAACAGAAAATAATTCTCTGAAAGTAAACATACCCTATACTCTCAACTCTCATAAAAATTATTTTTATTATGCTCTCAACTCTTGTAAAAATTTATTTTTATTATGCTCTCGACTCTTGTAAAAATTATTTTTACTAGGGATAGTAATTCATGTTCACGAGTTATAAATGGATCGTGTTAAAATATGATTATAACACAAATATGACCAAACACAGTATGCGTTATAACACGAATATGACCAACCGCAACACAATATGTGTAACTCATTTAATCTATACATGTAACATCCGTGTCCTAAGACCGGATTACTGTTCATCAATGATAATTAAGAATATAATTACAATTGCTGATGTAAGCATTGTTTGCCACTATTATGAGTATATGCTTTGGAGTTTGATTCTTTAGTAAATAAGTCAAT
>CATIWO010696933.1:0-11137 GCA_949673435.1 Macaranga tanarius | reverse complement strand
AAATTTATATTTATTAGTAACAATTAAATAAAAAAAATTTACTTCAGAACCCATTACAAAAAAATGAATAAAATGAATAAAACTAACTAATAAATAAATTAATAAACTTGAATTAAAATGTTACAAGTATATATATATATATACTAATAAATTAATTAATAAACTTGAAAATACCTATATCTAGTAAAATATGAGTGAACCGAACTATAATGTGATGTTTCTAAAGAAATAGAGGCATGAAAAAAATATTTATTTTATTTTATCAATAACTCAAAAGGGTTTGAGGTTGAGCCATATATACAATTTCTGTGAGATTACTTTTAGTAACTTGCACATGAGTGTTGAGATAATCATTACAAGATGCTAATATATTTTGAAATATAGGGTTTGGTGGGTTTGTTCTGGCAACAAGCATGCTCACCTCATGCTTTAGTTGAATGAGAGTATCCCTTCTAATATGCTCTGCACTTTCATTGAATAAATTTAACCAAGCTACCTTGTGAAATGCTGGCGACTCTCCCACTGGATTGGAGGTAATACAGGCAAGAGCAGACTTACAGTCATCTTTCTTGAGCATTAAGCAGAATCTTTCTTTGATTAGATTAGGGGGAGGAATTCGGCCTGCTTGAGCCAAGTGGTTCCATGTCATTTCCAAAGGTTTTGCCTGCAAGAACAATTTCACTCACTATAAGCTTCCATGAGACATGAACAAAGTGTATACGGAACGTTAGCCTCACTCCTACAACCTCTTTCCATCAAATAATAATTATAATGATTACAATAATCTAAAGTTCAGAGTGTAATTTTGGAGGGAACAGCTATTTGGCGTCCCCAGTAAAAACATTAAACCGTGCTATAATCCCCAGACTCTTCCAGGACTGAAATTTTTCTTATGGAAGTATTGCAGCTATCAAAAGCAGGTTAACTCACAACTGGATATTCACAACTGTATAAAAATTTCACGAGGGAAACTTAATACACAGGTAACAGATGAATTCAGTGAACAATTCAGGTGTTGGGAAGCTGACATTAAAGTTGAGAACCTGGCATATATTTGATATTTTCATTTTGTACATCAAGTATTCGATGAACAGTCACAATCTTTTAAGTCAATGTTCCTAAATTTACCACCTTGATCAACTAAACATCAAAATTATCACATCCTCTATCACCATTAGTCCATTAATACTACTGTTTAGAATCCTGCAAATTAATTGGCAGCTAGTTTACTAGATCCCAAAAACCTTGTAAATATCCTTTTCATCAGTTTGGTCATACAAGCAGTAAAAAACAGAGCATAAAAATAATTTATCAAGATACCTTTCCAGCTTTTGAAGCATCTAATATCATACGAAGATGGCGTTTTCCATTGAAGTGGAATCCATGGTGTAACAACATTGTATATACAAACTCAAAGTCCTCCCATCTCTTCTCTGCAATGCATGCATCAAGCATGGTGTTGAATGTATAGATATCTGGTATCACCCTAACCTTGTAATCATTTTTACCCTTGATATGATTGCTATCTTCTGTCATCTTGTGGAAAAGTTCTTTTGCTTCTTCAAACAATCCATGTTCATCAAATGCTTTCAGCATTACATTGCATGTAACAAGATTTGGGGAGCAAAAGTGCCTCATCTGGTTAAAGATATATACAGCATTTTGAATGTTTCCAGAGTCCAGGCAAGCTTGAATTAGGCCAGTGTAAGTTACCACCAGAGGCTTATTAGCAACCTTACATATTTTCTCCATCTGCAAAAGAAAGCACTGTATGTATAATTGTTTATCCATGAAAGAGAAAAAAAAAAGTTGTAGGAAAGATATGCACAAGTAAAGCTCCACAAGATGCTTTGGAATACTAGAACAGAAAACACAAAATGTTAAATTAAGAAATAATTATTTAGATTCTTATGATACATTAGTTATTTCTGATATATTCAAATAGCTGTGTCACCTCAACTCAAGTTGGCCAAGTCAGCAATTTACATAGGTTATGGAGCTTTCTAACATTAAAGTTGAGTTGACAGTTCCTCACATGACAATAGTAACATAGGAAAAATGCTAGCTCATATGTTTAGTCCCAAAGGCTAAGAACACATACAAGTTTCGGCAAGCATAAGTAATGGAATTTAAACACAGGAAAACTACCTGCAGTAGTGCTTCTCTGCACCTTCCAGCACTACAAAGACATCGAGCAAGATCATAATACAGGGCGGCAGAACCCACAATTCCTCGTTGTTCCATGTCTTCAACAGCCAATACAGCCTCATCTGTCTTACCTTCTTTCCAAAGAGTATTCACGAGAACTGTATGCAAAAACAATCTATTTTAAAAAGTTGTACAGAATGAGGGGGAAATTGAGGGGTGGGGAGAGGAGAAAATCGATCAGTCAAGTACCTTTATACACTATAGCATTTGGAATAGAAGATTTCTGCACTTTCCTAAAAAACTCATGAACCAAGTTGTATTTGCCACATGTAAACATGACCTGCTCAAGTAGAAACAATAAGGAAAATTAGTTAGCCTTAGTATTTAACTGGTTCCCTCTCAAATTGAAAAGGAGCCCAGGATACTGGCATTCTGTTGTGAGTTCATAAAGTTTACAAGTTTTAGTATGGCATGACAACTTCATCACAACCACTTTCCTGCTAGGTTAGGACTCCAAGTAAAAAATTTCTTCTCATTAGACTATCAACATAATGCCAGACACTAACAGGGACCATCAGATAATTGGAGAAACAATGTAAAAATAGCTTAGTTAAACAGAGGTTATTCTAAAGGCTTCCTTGCTCAGGATTCGGAATCCCAAATACTAATGTGCCTAACAAGCACAAAAACAAGACACAAAGGTCACTAAAAAAATTTTCTAACAAAGGAAGTGCATTATAATAAAAAATTCTATGAACCTACTTCAAAAAGAAGCATTTAAAAGGAAAAAAGAGTTTTATCCTAAAATTAATAAATTCATAAATTTAGTTCTGGATTTCTCAATCTTGTCAGCATTTCATTTACAGCCAATCATCCAGTAAAACAGAGCCTGTTGGTTTTATGATTTGAGCAATTACTGCCAACAGAACAACATTAATCACTTTGATTTGGCAAACTCTGCATCTTACCCTTGCTTTGCCTCCAAATCCCCTACCTTGACTCACAACTAAAAGAAACCTGCCAGGTAGAACTCTTCAAAAAAAAAAAAAGATTTCCATTGGCTTAAAATTCCTGGCATCAATAAAAAGGATGTAGAAAATAGCACTTAATATTTGGGACAATGACACCTATATATGTAACCTTAACACACTACACTGGAAATTTATATTTGCATGCGTGCTATATGCAGTAGTACCTCCAGATACAGGGAAAAAAAGAAAATTTTCTTTGGGACACCAAAAGCTTGTTATTATAATTATCCATTAATGTGGTCAGGCTAATAATGCATTGACAGTACTGCTAAGATAACACTAAGCAGAACCTCCGTATTTTTCTTTTATGCACAAATCTTATGCCGATAGACGAGAAATCCTTGTCAGGATCACTCATCTGCACTTGTTCCTGGTAAAATTGTTGTGGCCAACATCACGAGGGATCGGAACAGAAAAATAGTCCAGGAAGAGCAGAAAGTAAGGCAAAATTACCTCCATGATTAATCCATACGTGGAATTAGAAGGTTGCAGTCGCTGTTGCTTTAACTGCTGTAGAACCCAAAAAGCGCCTTCCCACTGTTTCCTCTGAACACAAGCATTTAGGACCTGTGTACATGAGAAGTTCAAAAAAGGTGGGTAATTTAACTTGCAGTCCCTAAAGATGTATTTTTCATTAATATCATTAAACTTTATTTCATCCCTTAAAAATTCACGAACTTTACTTTTTATACTGTAGAAGTTCTTATCGCCTAATTTCATTCAAAATCTACTGAAAATACTTTTCATTATGAAAAAGGCAATGCATAATCATAATGATGCAATATTGCATTTGTCATATCAGATTTTTTATGAAATATTTTGACTAAAATTAGGTTATAAGTAGGGGTAAGCATTCGGTCAGTTCATTCGGTTTTGGGCTTTTTTTTTTTTACCGAACCAAAATAAATGAAAACCGAACCAAACCGTAAAACTGAAATATTCATAAAGAAAACCAAACCAAACCAAAGTTTTAGAGATATTAATTATTTTAATTTTTTTGTATTAAATTATTATACTATTCTGAAAAATTAAAAAAATAAAAATTTCGGTTTATTTGGTTATTTCGGTTAACCAAATTTTTTTATATAAAACCGAACCAAACCAAACATTCGGTTTCGTTTGGTACATGAAAAATTGGAAATATCAAATAAGCAAACATAACCGAACCAAACCGGGTAGTCCACTCGGAAGCTTGCACACCCCTAGTTATTAGGACTTCTAAGATTTTAAAAAAAAATTGAAGTTCAAAAATTTTTAAGGGATAAAGTTTGAAAACATGGGAAACATGGCTAAGTTCAAGGTCCGTAAATGAAATTATCCCTAGAAAGGTATATATTGATTTTAAATTACATAAAGACAATCCTCCAATATTTGCAGGTCAATACACAAATCCATTCTTATGGTACCAACTAGAAAGATTAAAATAAATAACTACCAAAGACAACGTAACAAAAGCAGCAGACTATATGAAAGTTTACAATGAAATTAATTCTGAAAAATTGTGGATAACAAACTCTTTTTAAAGCATATATGCTCTAAAGTGAATCGTAACAATAATTTCAAAATAGACAGACCCTAAATTGCAGCTCCAAGGATAATGAAGCATCTTCCAAGTTCATCCAAAATATAAAATGGCATGCAAATATATAGTCATCAATTGATAGGAAAGCCAAGACCTTAGTCATCTATTGCTGGGGTTACTAGCTTCAAATTCCATTGCAGAAATAACCCAATCTTGCTGACTTCAAAGTGCACAGCAGGTCAAACAGCACTTGCATACATATATGGTACTATATGACTGGAAAAAGTACACTGGAAAGCGTCAAAGTACATTGTACAAGTGGGGTGTTAAGAAGCCATAAGCATGAATCTTAAATGAACAAACTGCAAGACCTCCATGCAGACACTGGGAGAATCATTCACTCAATTAGGTGGGACCACTAGCAGTCATTGACACAAATCTTAACAAAACAAAACTGAAGAAAACTTGCAGATTTCTAAACATAAAATTCCAGTTTAGGGCAATAATTACTAACCGCATTGTACACAATAATATCTGGTTCCAACCGTGGGTCCCACTTGTCAAGTGCTGCCATTTTAAATTTCTTTTTAGGAGGAGATCTCATGCTATCAATCACATCGAAAAGCTGCTCCATATGTCCAGCTTGACCAAGAGTGACAGCAATACAATGATAAGCTACCAAGTCGGGATATGAAGACATTTGTTGCTGCAGCAAGAATTACCAAAAAAAAATTTTTAAAAGAAAGAGCATTGCATAAGTTAGGAATATGATGTTTGATTGATGAAAAGGAGCAAGCTACAAATAAATCTAGTTTTGTATTACCTGCATCACATGAAACACATTGAGTGCTTCCACAGGTCTATGTGCCTTCCCAAGTACATTGAGTGCAGTTGTATAAATGAATCTGCATAATCATAAAGAGAACAAGACATATATAAATCAAACAAAAACGTGCTTCAGAAGTTCTCCTAGACAATGACAATGACTTCTGTACAAGTATCTCAGGAGGAGATTGAATAAATAATGTATAATGTGTTGGCCTAATGGCCAAAAAAACCAAAGCTTTTCTTGAACTTGCAATCTCGTCCAAAATTTGTAATTTTGGTAAGGTATATTCTTGCCTAGACCCAGAGTATAACACCCAACCATTGGATGTGTGATACATACTCTAGGTGTGCTATGCTTGAGTAATAAAAATGTGATACATACACTATGTATCACACATCCAACCACTTAATGCAATACACCCAAAGTAAGAATTTCCCTTTTGGCAATTCTAACCTAATTTTACCTTTTAATTTCAATTCTAACAAACCTAACGCAATTGTTTTTAGTTTCAATATTGATGGTTCAAAAGGTTTCATGTTCTGAACATGTAAAATTTATCCATTTTCAACTTAAAATTTTAACTGAGATGCACTTCGTGTCATTTTAAAAACAAATGGTAATAGTGTTAATACTACATTGTAGTATTATGAGTTTTAACCTAATTGCTTTTTTTTTTTTTTTTATGATTCATCCATCTCCTTCGTGAAGTGGCAAGGGATGCCCATATGTAGTTGTTCTTAATTTATTCAGCTCTGCCACATGGCCTTATGCTCTCACTACACTGAATAAAGTTGCCCGCGGAAATTAAGATTCAAGACTTTATCCTAGGTTACAGTTCAACCACTTTTAGTCCATGTTTAGCAACCTGCAAGAAAATTTTCCTCCACCAAGCATCCTGTCCTAGGATCCCCACAAGCGTGAGAATTTTCACATAATTTATCTCCATGTGAATTTATGTACCAAAGGCATGTGTAATTACCGTAATGACACATTGGGGTACTAAGGGCATAGCAAGCACTGTAAAACCCAACATCATGTTGTTAAATTTGCAATAAGTCTGCAACAAGCATTGCAGCTACATCATGCCTGACTACATTAATCCCATTACTTAAGAATTCCCTTAAACCTACCTACTCCATTTTATATTCCCTCTAAATGGATCTTCAAACCCACTCAATGCTCATATCTTATTGAGGCTGAAACTCCATTTTTTGGAAACTCATCTTTTTAGTTGCTATTTAGAGTTGTTATGAGCAAAACATGTGAAATCTACCCCAAGAAACTACTTTTAATTGATTTTAAGTTTTTAATAAATATAGTCAAGACGGATTTTTTTCAGTAGTAGCTACAATAACAATGAAATGCGGACCCTAACCAGTGCTTACTTACATCAAAACATGGATGAGAACAAGAGGTGATACCTGAGCTTATGAGGTTTAAAGCGCTCACGCATTTGAAGCCATTCAATGACTTGCAGCACTCGCCTCCAATTTCCCAATTTACCTAATATCTGGATAAGTCTTACAATAGAATGGTCTCTATATTTGATTTTTGCACTGCGGATCATCTTGGAGAACATCCATTCAGGCATATCGATATCTGCACCATTTAAACTATCAAACAGAACTACATCAACTTGATTCAAGTCATGAAAATATCAAATTAATAAATCTGCAAGAGATATGATATACAAAGAATATAAAGAGGAACTACAGAAAATGGTGTAACAAGGCAAGCACAATTATCAAACAAAACTAGAGCGACACTGAGATCTCTGGTTATTTATATCCATGGTGGATGACTTTGTATTCATTAAAAAGAAAATTAAATGTACAAAACAATTTACAACTTTCAAAATTGAATCCCGATTTACTTATTTTGGTCATTCATTTGTATATTATTTTTATGTTCACAGAATATTTGATCTCCCAAATAATTAAAATGAAAAAAAAAAAAATCCATCAATCTATTATGTAAATAATTACTGTTCTCTTTCACTCAATTAGGCAAGATATCCACCCAAGTATTTAAGCAAATATAACTAACAAAACTCAGGAAAAAATAAAAAATAAAACAGAGCTCAACATTTAAAAACTCTTCCTTTAGCAAATTGCCTTGCCCTACCATACAAGATTGATACATTACAACGGCAGTGGAATTAAATTCTACATAGGTGTAAATATCTTTACCCATCTATCAATTTACATGTATAAATGGATGTGTATCGTGAAATAAGCATGTAACAAGTTAAGGTAAGCTATAACGAGAAACACAAAGCTGGGAGGGAACAAAAAAGGCATTAAAATATATACCACTTTGCTAGCTTCTGGAGTTTTTCCTCCACTTCCCTTTTTGAATTTTGTGGCCTGCCAGTAAAATTTTTGTATTCCTCCAAACTTTTGAATGCCGCTCTTTCCACTTCTAAATCATCCTGATCATTGTTATCAAGGAATGCCTGATTGACTGTTCTTCTTATGAGTCCCCTTTTCTTCTTATGAGTCCCCTTTTCATTCCCACTAGCACCAGCATCCTCTCCTTTAATGGTCTTCTCATTCCTTTGCAGCATTTCTTGGAAGTTTTGACCGAAAGAGAATTCCTCTTTTATGCCAGTAGTACTTTCACTCCTTCTACCATCATCAATTACTACAGTTCTTTCTTGCACATTTTGGGTCCTCTTATTCTTACCTTGGTATTCGTCCTCAACCCTAGTAATCACGCAACTGTTTCCATTACTCAGCGACTCCCTATCTCTTGTTGCACCTCTTACTTTCCTCTTTACATTTGTATATACACTAGATTCTTTGCCAGTTAATTTAACATTTGATTCTCTAATTCCACTTTCTTTATAACTTTTTCTGCTTTTTATGCTTTTTTGGTCAATGGCTGCATCCTCATTGTCTCCCAACTCATCATTTTCCTTAAACGTCAACTTGCCACTCTTCAGACTTCTCCCCACTGATGTTCTGCCACCTTCCCTTGAGTCATCCTTCGACTTAGGCACACTGAACTTACGTGTTTGCTTCTTGTCTTTAACAGTTTTAACAGACTCCATGGCTTTCAAATACTCATCAAAAGAAGGTTTAAATTCGAACTCTTTCTCAAGAACCCCACCACCAACCAATCCATTATCCGAATCTCCACTGGACATAGCCTTAATTCTTAAACCAAAATCAAAAGTTCCCATCTTTTGCTGGCTTTTTGAATTTAATGGAACACCAAAAAAGGGTCTCCAAGAATTCAAAAACCCAGATGAAGAATATGGTTTCCAACTACAATTACATGTGAAATTCCAACTTCTTTCAACACAAGGAAAACCCATTTGTCCATTAGTCATAATTATTATCTCCATATCAATTCACACCCAAATAAAACAAACTACTCCCAAAAAAAAAAAAAAAAAAACCAACATGAAAACATATCATATAGCTTCACTAAAACTTGCAAAATTACATGCTACTAAAAACTTCCAACTTCTTAAATTCTTGGTCAGCTAAGCTTGGAATAAATAACCCAATTCAACAAAATAACTAAAAATAAAAACATCTAAGGAACTTACAGGACCATTTCAGCTGGCAGCAAATCAATTTCCCCGGTACTGAACTGAATAGATTTTTCTCAGTATCACGTACTCCGTAGCGTTTTGTTTTCAGTTAAAATGGTTGGAAGGATATTGGGTCTATCTTCATCAAATTTAGTAGTCTGGTCCATTGGGTTTTCTGCCCTTAGCCCAATCACAAAACAAAGATTTTTGTTTTGTTTTTTGTTTTTTGTTTCCAAATAAAGTACTAAAAAATAGAGTAAAATATCCGGTTAATATAGGCTTTTTAAGCTTTTTCTAGTGTATTTATACACAAATTTTAAATTATAAAATTCTAACTATACTTTTTTTTAATTACTAGTAAACACAAGTGCTTCGTAGGTAATCTTTCTATTATTAGACTCATTTTTATGAAATAAATTTAAATTAAAAAATTAATACGTTTTAAATATTTTTAAATTTAATATTTTCTCTTCTAAAAATATTTCATGTATTATTTTTAAATTATAGTTATAATTAATCAATATAAAATAAAATTTTAAATACATTATTTTATTATATTTTAATAAATTATTTTTTTGTAGTATTTTTAATAATTTTAACATTAATTTTTCTATTTTTTGGTAATTATATATCGATTTTGAATTTTTTTATTTTAGTATTTCATTTTTCAAAAGAAAATTTCATATATTACTTTTAGATTAAAAGTATAACAAACAATTAGATAATTGTAGGCGGCGATGTTTAACGCGCGTCCAAGTGTTTGGCGACTATGATATTGTGCGGGTTCAGGGCCCACTAGGAATACAATCACGAGCCTTTTAAGTCTAGATCGGAGAATGGAGTCACCACCCGGATGAGATCCGGGACACTTATACAGCAACTGGATCCCACAGAGTGAGTCTAGCAGTTGTTCTCAAATACTAGGTCCGGAAACTGGGTATGGGCTTTTGGAATGCCCACCCGACCTGTCGATCGGCCTCTATTTTATGTTTTGTGTTTTATTATTTTTAATCATTTAATTATTTATTTATTAACAAGCAAATTGTAATTTTCTCCAAAGAAGTTTCAATTTTTACAATTTAGTCCAAGTGTGATTTAATCCATTTTCATGCAATTAGATTTGATTCACAACATATCATCATATTCAACATCCATCCATAAATAACACAAAAATCAAATAGGATAAAAAAAACGCATGCAAAGAAATGGAGAGAGGAGAAATGAATACAACTCATTTAGCACACAGAAATTAAAAATAAAAATTAACACGAAATAAAATAAAAATCCTAAAAATTAAACTAAAAGAGTAACCCATAGATTACTATCTATATGTGCTTGCAACAGACTTATAATTAGTTCACGCAAAAGAACCTATAAGAAAATGAAAAGTCAGTACATGATAAATTGAGAATAATCAACAAAATCACGTAAAATATTCAACAATATGTATGACTTGAAAATCAAATTTTAACTTAAATCTATCAACTTAGCCCAAAACAGATTATGCCAAAATATTGTATTTAACCTCTGAAGGAATCTACACTATTGAACAAATCATGCAAAACACATATAAAATAAAATAACTATCTTGTGATTGTCCGTCAGCCCAATACAATAAAAATATATCATGGCATGTTTAAGCAATAAAAAAAATAAAGAAAATAAAGACTCAAATTAGACAGGGATAATCCTGCCATGTAGAGGTGTTGCCTCTGTCAATGGGGTGTCGCCTCTATGATATACAGGTGAAGAAGTTTCGCCCCTTTGTGCTCAGGCGACGCCTCTATAGATCAAATATAGAATATGAGAAACGACGATTTTAATAACACGGCATGCACACAATTCATAAAATAAAGATCTAAGTCTCTCATAAAGTGTGAGACCCGCAACACGTGGCCTCAAATAAACCCATACACGTGTCCAAATTAGAAAGAATTAAAAATTCCTTCAAGGACATAAATTCATGTCATGCACATTCACACACATAAATGGCACAACTCTCTCTCATAAAAATCACAAATGCATGTATATATATATATATTCTCAACTTTAATCATTTACTTTAC
>CATIWO010696887.1:0-12173 GCA_949673435.1 Macaranga tanarius | reverse complement strand
ATAACTATATATATATCCATATCAATTAGGGTTTGAGAGTCCTACTCAAATACCAAAACTATTTTTAGTTTATTATCCTTTATTTATATTTATATATATATCCTAAAACTATTTTAGATATATATTTATAAATATATTTTTTCTTTTAAAATTTAATTATGATAACTTTTACCATAAATAAATTTTAACTATTTACACATAAGAGAGATAATTATTTAATTGGGCTAATAAGCCCAATATCCATTTTAGGTCTGTTCTATGTGTGTGACCCTATAGGTTCACATAACATTGGCAATGGGCCTCTAATCCAATTGGTAGCCCATAAGTCATAAGTGGCCTCTAGCAAGACATTATGACTATCCAAATTATGTGAAGGTCAGTAAACCAACACAACCTATTTAACAACAATGCTACAGTCCTTTTGTACACGATATCTTAGATTGAATATAAGGCATAGTTTATGTCATCCTTAATTATTCAATTATTTCTCGATCTCAATTAGACTAAAATTGATAACTCCTTATCAACTGATTTCAAGCATGGCCATGCATTTACATTTAGTCAAATTTATCGAGGGGCCCATAGATATCCTCCTTATGATTAGTGAGGGACAAATTCCTTCTTGATCACTCATACTCCTCACATGATTCATTTTATATCCAATCATAATCTATTATATCATCCTGTTAAAGATAACTTTAGAATGTGTCAAAATATAAAACTCATTATGCAGGACTCTATGATGATCTCAGGTCTGAGGACTACTATAACATCATTGTAATGAGAATAGTTTATAACAATTATCCATGTAGTATTCTCATAGGAGGTCAATTCAGTACATCCTATGTACCCATGACTTGACTTTGTATCTCGTATACATGATCAGTAAAACATGATCATCAGTCAACCTCATACTAGTCTTCATTCATTATTCTCCCATAATAATGACGTACTATGAATGATTTAGAATATAACTCATTTACTATTTTAGAGTTCTACTATCAAGTCACACACTTGATGATCTTAAATAGAGTTAAACATTCATGAAATTCAATATGATAAAATGACTCTTTATTATAATAATAAAAAATAGACAAAGTCACAATATGGCTATAATACTATAGGCCTAGGGTACATCACTAACACCAACTTGGAAATTTTGTGGTATATGTACAACATTGTAAAATTTAGGTAATATGCTTTTATGAGATGGTTGTTATGAGGCAGAACTATTCTTGTGAGGTCCATAATATTTTATCGTAGATGCCTATTTCAGTGGATGTCGGAATTGAATTACAGCTTTTGGCACCTTTAGCAATGAAATTTATTTCTTGTGACATTGGATTTGTCATTATTTCCTTTGATCTTGGTTCTATTATCTTTATAAAAGCAGGGCAGGATTAAATTTCCCTTTTGCCTTATGCATATGTTTATAGTTTCCCAACAGGTGTTTCATCTACATGGATTGAAAAGTGGCAATACATGAGTTGTATTGGCTTTGGTGTAAATGTGTTTGGTATGTTATCTGGGTTAAAATGTTTACAAAATTTTGCATTTGAATTAAATTGGTTTTACATGTCCACTAGTACTAAAAGTTTTGAAGTCATAATTGCTAACAGAATTTGGAATCTTCTTGTGACTTTTAATGGTCAAGTCTAGTTACAAGATGTAGCTAATCATAACATAAAATATTCTGTTTGGAATGGCCAACTTATTAACTTCTTGTTTCTTGATGTGGGCTGATGTATTCATCTTGATCTTGATGACTGCATCATCCACCGTTTAGGCAAATGGGGACAACCAACACCATCTGGGATGGATACCCAGTATTAGATCACCATCATCCTGCAAAGGTTCCATAGCAGAGTGCTTAGCCAGCAATGGGGAACAGTTTGAGATGGACTCAGAGATCAGCAGGCATATTTTAGCGACCACCAACTACAGCAGCTATGGTGCACTGCAGAAGACCACTGTCCCCTGCTCTAAATATGGAGCATCCTACTACAACAGCCATAATTATATTTGATTTTCTTTGTAAAATATTATTGTTATATGTTTTTCTCTTTTATTCTTATGTTTATTTATGTATTTTTTCCTTTCTTTGCAATGTGGATTTTGTTTTCAATACTTGGTATTAATTAAAGTGATTTAGGAAGAAAGATTTTTAGTTAGGGTTTGGTTAATTTCTATTTGAAAATGCCCACTGCCTTATCGATTTGTGACTTTTTTAAGGGCATTAAAATTTAATAATTAGAGGTAAATAAAAAAATAAAAAAAAATTATTAAAATTACCGACAGAATAAGAAATCCGTCGCTAATTTAATGTCAGAAATTACCGACGAAAATAATTCTATCGTTAATTAGTGACGAAAAAATATGTTGGTAAACAATAAATTCTGTCTGTAAAAGCCAACTAATAAATCAGACGACTAGACTAATTTAGCGACGAAAAATTTATATTAGCGACGAAAATTTCTGTCACTAATTTACCGATGGAATGTTAAAATCTGTCGGTAATTATTAGCGACGAGTTTTTTCTTGACGGATACTAATCCGCCGGTAATCCGTCGCTAATTATTATTAGCAACGGATTTTATTCATTTAGCGACAGAAAATTTCCGTCACTAAATCGCTAAATTCTAGTAGTGCTGCCACGTGGCAGAAACCACTGAGTCAACATCCATGTGGTAGATGACGTGTCTGCCATGTCAGCCCATATAATCAATTGGGGGTGACACGTGTCTGCCACGTGGCAGACACGTAAGCAAACTTATGACATGTGGCGATGACGTAGTTGCCATGTCCGTTTTTGGGATTAATAATATGTCGACACGTGGCATACACATCAGCAACATGGACCAATTACCTTGTGACACGTGGCATCAATTAAAAAAAATAAAATTCTACCCCGCGCGTGAAAGGCACGAGCGGTGGCACGTGTTAGCATATGTAGGCTGTAGAAAACTCCGTTTTCAGTCTTATTTTTTCGAGTATGCATATTTTGATTTTCCTGATTTTTTGGTATAATTATTGTAAATTTTTTAGCATACAGAAAATAATTTTCAATTTTTTCTTGTTGTGAAAATATTTAATTAGTTAAATATTGTTTAAAAATTATTTTCTATTCTTCAACAAAATAATTTATGAAGAAAATAATTTATGAAAATCAAATTTTTTTTAAAATGAATTTTTTGAATTTTTAATGTCTCTATATATAATGATATTAATTAAAAATAAATTTTCAATTATCCTTAGATTATTACTTTGTGTAATAAACTAAAATTCTTTTTCTATATTGTGTATAGAAAAGGAGTCATTATGTCAGTACCTGCAGTCATTAGGAATGACTATCAAAGGCAAATGGTCCGTCATATTAGAAATAACATTTGTAAGATGAGGATGGAGACTATGAGATGTTATGATGATATTGATGCATTAATTGAACATATAATACGTGTTCACGAAAAGATGCGGAGGAGCATTTTGCATGGTGGTTACTCTCGAGGTCGTGACCTCAATGGTCTTATGTCTGATATGGTAAAGACCCTTAATCATAGTGATTATAGAAGAATTGTACATCAAGTATAGATTAAGGAGATTAATCACGACTATATGGATGCTATAAGAGCATTCTTAAAAATGATATCAAGAAGAGGAATGATAAGAATGGTTCTTCCTCCTGAAAATATGGTCCTAAGAAGTGGACAAATTGTGAAGCATCTACAATACAGAAGGAAAATACTATACTTTGTCCCTTGTGTACTCAAGTATAGTCTCTATAGGTCTCACCCCTTATTGGGTATTTATATGCCATATGCAACAGTTCCTTAAAATAGTTTAAGTGATATCATTTGATGTTTAGTACATCATTATTTTAATTATAATTATTGGAATTGGATGTTCATTTATGTTTTTGGTTTCTTTTACAATTTCTTCATAAATGTTTGAGATACATGTTACTAATAAATGTAATTTCTTATTTGATTGTGTTTATTTGTAATATTTGAATGTGTTTATTTATTTCATCATTTGAAATTATTATGAAAAGGACCAATAGTATGATCATAAAACTTTAGAGTTAGAGAACTTATAAGTTTGATTCAATAATTTTTACTACTATGCATAAACTTTTAACTAGTAAAATCAAACATTAGAACTTGGATGGTAATTGGAAACTTAATGACCTCTTCGATTCTAGGTCTAATGGGAGATTTTATTAGTTAATGTATTAAATGCATATTAGTTATATGTATTGCCTGTTCTCTTAATGAAATACAACTATTAATCATTGAAGATCATAAGGATCAACAATGACAACTGCCACCAAGTTCGTTACAATGAAAAAACATCTAAGAGATATGTCTAATATGATCAATGAATTGAATAATGCTGGTCATGTGTTGACCAAGGAGTAAAAGATTCAAGCTGTCATCCGCTCTTTACCTAACAGTTGGGAGCACATGAGGATGCACCTAACACACTCAAAGAACATAAGGAACTATGAGGATACTGTACGACATTTAGAGTTAGAGGAAGATCGACTTACGTCAGTTAAAGTCAATGCACAAGTGCATTACGCTCAAGGAAGCTCCTCCGTTGGAACGAGTTCCAATAATAACAAGTGCAAGAATCAAGGTAGAGGGAAGGCCAAGGGGCCAAGAAAAGTAAAAGCAAGAACATAAGAAGAAGCAAAGGTCAAAAAATAAGAGAAAGACCAATGTTGCATATGTAAGGTACTACAACTGTCAACAAAAGGGGCACTATGCAAAAGATTGCACTGAGCCTAAGAAGGTATACCCTATTTACTCATATGTGAGTGAAGCTTGTGTATCTAGTTCTCTATTTTTAACTGAATTTAATCCTTTATGGTTTATTGATTCAGGAGCAACCGACCATGTAACGAAGGATTTTGGAACCTTCGTAGATTTCTGACGAGTACCTGACGGAGAGAGATGGATCTATATGGGAAATAATGCCAGATTTCAGTTAAAGGAATAGGCACATATAAATTAGTTTTACGTGGTGGTCGAACCCTTCTCCTGCATGATGTTCTCAATGCTCCAAGTATTCATAGGAACTTAGTCTTTTTTCTTATTTTATTGAAATTTGGTTTTAATTGGTACTTTTGTGATGACAATATACGTTTATGTTTGGGTATAATATTTTATGGTTCTGGTTTTATTATGAATGTTGATTATGTCAATTTCAATAATAATGCTAGTTTTTCTTTAGTTACTTCTTCGCATGATCATGAAAATGATGTGCATTTATGGCAGTCTAGATTGAATCACATTGGCCAAGAGCGAATAAGTCAATTAGCAAAATAAGGCCTCTTAGATAATTTAGAATAAGTCAAATTATTTACTTATGAGCATTGCCTTAAAGGAAAACTAACTAGAAAATCATTTGGTAAAGCAACTAGAGCCGACTTTCCTTTGTGATTAATTCATTCTGTTGTATGTGGTCTAATGAATGTGAGGGCTAGGCATGAGGCCTACTACTTCATCACCTTTATAGATGACTATTCTAGATATGGTCACGTCTACTTGATATCCCATAAATCTGAAGCTTTAAGTTGCTTCAAAACTTTTATGAATATGGTGGAAAATCAATTAAATAGAAGGATTAAAGCCTTGAGAACCAACCGTGGTCGTGAATATCTTTCTTGAGAATTCAAGACTTTATATGATGAAAAAGGAATTGAGCATCAGTTGTCTATTCATATAACTCCTCAACATAATGGAGTTGCTGAAATAAGAAATAGGTGTAACGCCTATATTTTAGGAAATACTGTTCATACATATTATTTTTATGACATATGGAGTAGAGTTATAATTTATATTTAAGTATGGATATATGTATGTTAGTAGAGAGGGGATTTATTATAAGAGAAGTTTCGGTTGATTTATCACATTCAGAAGTTGTGGATTATTATGTAATAATCCAAGTTCATTAAGGGGGAAAAGTGATATTTTGGTGATATTTTTGTATTATTTTATTGTAGAGATAATTAGTCTTTATGGAGGATTTATCAACTTTGACATTTGGTGAATGGTGATTAGTGAATTTATTTAGTGTATATTTTATTGTGTATGTGTGTTGTATATGTGCTTGTATGTTTGTAGAGAAATTCATTTGGTAAGAAAAGAGAGGGTTTGAGAGTTTGGAAGATTTTGATAAATTCTCTACACATCTAGCAAAGATTTTGGGGAGTTTAAGAAGATCAATTAGCCATTTGAGAATCATATTTGGTAAGCCTTATATTTATTTTGGTTGATTGATGGTAGGTTGTGATATGTGAATTTCAGATTTTGTTTTGGGTGTTGCATCAGTCTTTTTGTTTTGACCATATCTTGAGTTGTAGACCTCTAATTTGAGCAAAGTTTGATGCTCTAAAAATTTCAAAGTGTTCTCTACAATTTTTGTATTTTTGTGCCAGAGCTAATTTTGCTATTAAGACTTACTGGTACAGCTAAACATTTTTGAGCTCATGCTATCAACTCTGTTTGCCTGTTTTACCTGATTTTACTCAAAATTTTATAATTAATTTCACACGCATCCAAATCGAGTAATTCCAATTAGAATTTAAAGTAGACTCATATTTCTAGCTTCAGTAATATTTTCATGATTATTAGACTTATGTGTGAATTATTTGGATACCTTTAACCAAGAGTATAGGGTTGCACTTAGTTGCATTTTGTTGAGTTAAGTGCAAGTATCATGGTTGCTATATGAATTGATGTATGAATTGTGTGTAGGCTTTAATAAGGATTTTGGAGACATTGCTCACTAGAGGAGCTTTGCTTTTAAAGGAGTTAAAGTATTATTGTAAGTGATTACTAATATAATGAATATATATATTAATTCTCTAGAAATGAGAATAATATTGCTATAAATGAATTGATTGGAATATGTGATGAGATATGAATAATTTGATTAATTGAAGATTTATTGAATAAAAGAATTATTGTGCTATGAATAAATAAGGCAAATTGTGTATTATGATTTGAAGTATATATATATGTATATTGATAGAATGTTGAATTGTGATTGAATATGAGAATTATATTGCTTAAAATGAATTGGCAATTATGTGATGCTATACATGAATTGAGTAAAAAATGTGATGTGTTATGAATTGAATATATGAATTGTGAGAATTTATGATTTATGATTTGAGTATGATATGAAGTGAATATGAGAAATGTATTGCTATGAAATGATGTACATATATTTGTTGAGAATGATGAATTATGTTGATTGGAGTGATGGAATGTAATGTGAGGAAATGCTTGTGTTTGTTAAAATGTGAGTTATGCACATTTATGTGAATGATTGAAAATGGTGGAAAGTGAGGTATGAATATTAATTTTGAATTGAAAATGTGTATATGGCTTGATTGATAAGAATGAGAAATTGTGAGGATATGTGTGATAGTAAGGCTGAGTCGAGCAGATAGCCTTCACTAATTGTAAAATCTGGAACTGAGCCGGGCGGACAGTTTCAGTAGTGGTCATATGAGAAAAAGATGAATTGTGAAATGGGCAAGCTGAAACTGGGACTGAGCCGGGCGGATAGTCTCAGTATGTGACCACTTGTGAGAAATGCGCATATGAGGTAGTTCCGGCTGGAAACCAAACTATGATGTGTGATATAAATGAATGAGTTTTGGAATTTTGAAATGAGATGTGATTGTTAATTGATGTGGTTGAGATATATATTAATAATGTTTTATTACATAAGCTAAGCTTGTATACCATATGTATATGTTTGGTATATGTGGTGTATACTTTTGGTCCATGACTTGTATATGTTGTATGTGATTTCTATAAGTGAATTGGTATGTGTTTGGAGTTAAGGTCTTAAGCCATGTCTGAACCTAATTTATGCAATGCATATTTCTATATATGATTGGTATGTATGGGAATCTTGGTTGTTAAGCACTTGTTGTATATATATATATATATCACTTAATTAATTCTTGAGAAGTGATATATATATTATTATATTGGTAATTACTTATTGAGTCGCAAACTCACCCATTTGCAACTATTTTTCAGGAAATAGTTAGAAGAGCTTGAAGTGGTTACATTAGTGACTTTCGGAGGCTTGAGGTGTGCTTGGTGAACCATATTCCATCTCATTGTCATACATTACTTGCATTTTTTGTGATGATATGTATATTTTAGGGATAAGTAATGTTTGAGTTAAGATGTTGATGTAGTGCGAATATTGCACTATATGATGTGCATTCTAGTAAGGACATATGTTGTATATATGTACAATTTGTGAAGTCCATGTGAATGTTATGAGTGTGGTGAACTTAAGTATATTATTTTGAGTGAAAAATTGTGCAATTTTGTGTGAAAATATTGTCCTAGAAGTGTGTTGTACATGAAATGCAATTAAGTGTATTTTAGGTTGGTTTTGGGACAGAGCAGGGGAGGGGCTGCCACCAGCCACTGGCGGGCACCAGTCCTCCTGGCTGCCTCTAGCCACTAGCGACCGCCAATCCCCTGGCCCAGCAAAAAAAAATTCTTATACTTGATCAATGTTTTCACTTGCTAGAAATTATGCGATGTATGTTGAGTATGATTGTGCATGGCATATATTTTTGTCCTTGAAGGACTTTAATTTTAATTCTTTCTTTTTCGACACGTGTATGGGTTTGTTTGAGGCCACGTGTTGCGGATCTCACAATAGGACTCTTGATATTTTTAGATCTATGATGGCATAAGAAAATTTACCGATTTCTTATTGGGGAGATACATTGTTTACTGCCGCTTATGTTCTAAACCGTGTGCCCTCTAAGTCTGTTACTACTACTCCATATGAGTTATGGACTAGTCAAAAACCCAACTTAAGCCATTTGAAACCTAGGGGTTGTGCTGGCTATGTTCATAGTACCTTAAGTAAATATGAAAAATTAACTCCAATAGGTAAAAAGAGTATTTTTGTGAGATACCCTGAAGTGTCAAAAGGATACATTTTTATAGGTGAGCACAAAAATGGTATAGTGACAGAATTTGAGTCACAAAACGTCGTATTCATTGAGAATGAATTTCCTAAGTTGGATGATGTAGGTCAAGACTATACTCTCTATGAGACCCAAAAAATGGAAACTCAAAGATCACTCCATTCGAGTAGGAGAAATTTAGAGGAAGAAGATAATGGTTTTCCACCTCTAGATGATCTGAATGTTCATAATCTTGAGTTAAGTGGAAGTATGATTCCTGACTCCAATGGTAGTATGGAACTTGAACCAAGTTGGAGCATTCCAAATTATGATGAATATATGAGGCATGTTTATCAGGATTTTGAATTGTGAAGATCACAAAGAAAGAGTGTTCTATTTAAACGATATCGATCTGATGGTATGAGTCAAGCTCTTTTAGTTGACCTACAAGAAGATGATGAGCCAAGGAATGTATCTGAAGCTCTTTCATGTCTAGCCAAAGGTGAATGGATTAATACAATAGAAGAAGAAATGGCATCCATGAGATCAAATTATGTTTGGGAATTGGTTGATCTGCCAAGAGGATGCAAAGTAATTGGGAATAAGTGGGTTCTCAAGATCAAGCGAAAGGCTGATGAAAGTATCAAAAGATATAAGGCTCGCCTAGTAGTAAAGGGTTACACACAATAAGAAGGGATTGACTATAAGGAGACTTTATCTTCTGTTGTAAGATTTACGTCCATAAGGTTAATTCTAGCTATAGTGGCAAATTTACACCTAGAGCTACATCAAATGGATGTAAAGATTGTTTTTCTCAATGGAGAATTGGATAAAGAAATCTATATATAATAGCCAGTAGGTTTCGAATAAAAAGGCAGCGAACAAAAGATTTGCAAATTGCTGAGATCAATCTATAGCCTTAAACAGTCTTCAAGACAGTAGTATGTTCGGTTTCATACTACGGTTATTTCAAATAACTTTATTTTGATAGATGAAGATCACTGTGTTTATTCTAAAAGCTCTGGAAGTAAATTTGTCATCATGACATTATATGTTGATGACATATTTATAGCTAGAAATAATGTCGAATACCTAAAGGACATCAAAAGTTGATTGTCGTCCAATTTTGAGATGAAAGTTATGAGTGATGCAGTATATATTCTTGGAGTTAAGATTATAAGAGACCATTTGAGAAGGTTGTTGTCTTTCTCTCAAGAGACATATATCAACAAAGTCCTCGAGAGGTTTAATATATAAAACTGCAAACCCATAAGTAACCCTATATCTAAGGGAGAGACTCTTAGTAAAAGAATGTGTCCCCAAACATAACAAGAGGATGAATGTATGAAGAACGTTCCCTATGTAAGCGCCATTGGAAGTCTTATGTATGCAATGTTATGTACAAGACCTGATATTTACTATGCTATGAAGATAGTAAGTAGATATCAGTCCAACCCCGGCCAAGCATTGGAAGTCAGTTAAAGGGATTTTGAGATACTTAAAAGGAACTGTGGACTACTCACTGTGTTATCAAGGAAAGGATCTATAATTGAGAGGATACACAGATGCTGATTGGGCTGGAGATGTAGATGAGAGAAAATCTACATCTGGTTTTATTTTCTTGTTAGGTAATTCTGCCATCTCCTAGAGTAGCAAGAAATAAATATGTGTTGCCTTATCAATAATGGAAGCTAAATTCATTGCATTCTCAAGTACTGTCCAAGAGGGAGTATGACTTAAAAGATTCCTAGATTATCTTAAAGTAACTTTCTCTGAAGAACCTGTGACAATCATGAGTGATAGTCAATCATCAATAGCTTATACTAAGAATCCTAAGTTCCATAGTAAGACTAATAATATCAACATCAAGTATCATTGTATTAAAGACATGGTTGCACGAGGAGAGGTAAACTTGAAGTACTTTTCTACGCATGACATAATAGCATATCCGTTGACAAAAGCTATCATTAGAGATATGGTTTAGAGGCACATTAAATGTTTTAGTTTGCGTAGATTTTAGATAGTACTTTGCTTATTATGTAATTTGAACATAATTTATTATATGCTTATTTTCAATAAATATGTGGATGTTCATTTGGAAATACACAAAGTGTTAGTATTAAATGTATGTGATATTTAAAGCATGTTGGACAGAGAAGTAACCTACTCACATGGGTGTTTACCTTAATTTTGTTAAATAAGTTTAATAAAGATTAGGATGAGGCAGTATTTTAAACAGGCAAGTGAGTTACGAGAGCCCGTTTAATATACGTATGGCGTCTTGCTTAAGTATTAGATAAGTTCTAATTTAAGTACAAGATAAAATCTCACATTTCATTTCATGATTTGTAAGTAGATTTATGTAATCTTTAAAATGAGAATTAAAAGTAATTCTTCTTAATTTTATTTTTATGGCCAGAAGCAACCTCAATTAAGTATTAAGGTTTAGTGTTGAGATATACCTAAATATATAGCTTCCGTATGGTGTTATATATATGATTTTAATCATTTTGAAACATGCGCTCTTTTTAAGAAAAGAATGAACACCATAATGCATAATTCATACCATGCGTGTGAAAGCTGACCGGAGATGGGAAGTTATAAAAATAATCAAATGATCTCAACCTTCCCTAGTGTGAGACCCGTTCCATAAATTTATAGTTTTTAGAAATCTACCCTTAAGACCTGGGGCATATTTCTAAAGTATGATTTGATGTGGCTGTTTTAGAAAAATCTCTGAAATGTCATAAGAGATACGACCTAGAGGAATTGACTGAATAAGTGAGTTAAACCATATGATAGGAATAGTGTATGAGGGGAAGATTACTGATAGACTATATTTAATATTTTTATTATTCACTGGCTAGCCTAGGGCTGAGCATCGGTTGGTTCAGTCAAAAAACCATTAAAAGCGACCAAAACCGACCAAGGAAGAATTGTGACCGAAACCGAACCAAACCAGAGAGAAATCGAAATTAATCGAACCAACTTGGTTCGGTTCAATGGGTTATTCGGTTAACCAATTTTATTTTTTAAATAAAATTTTTATATTTTATTTATTGTTTTATAATTTTTTAAGCTTATTATTTAATTATATAACTAAAAAAATATTTTTTATTTATAATTTTAATATTTATATATAATTTTTTCTAATTAATATATTTTATTTAATATTTTTACAAAAAATATATATTTAAGTCGGTCGGTTTGGTTATTT